>JALIZH010018194.1:0-50573 GCA_030522465.1 Rhipicephalus appendiculatus | reverse complement strand
TTAAGGCTGGGGGACGCGACAACGTTGAGGTCAGGCAATCCTGTTGAGACATCTGGAGGCGAGAAAGATACGAGAACTTCCGGGTAGCTATTCTCTTTGTGTCCACCTAAAGGAGATGTCCACAGTTCATATCGGCACAGCGCATTCAGTTACTCGAAAAACGGTGAACCGTGATGTTTGCTCTTGACCGCGTCAATGCACCGAACCCAGCAGCACATTCCAAACGTAAAAGGTGGACGACATTTACAGAAATAGGAACTTGTGAAGTCTGAACTTGCATATGAATCTGTCCCAGATGTTTGAGAACGATGTAGAGAATGCGTATCGACCTTCACAGGTGCATGTGTTAGACGAGCGGCCGCAGGAAACCTAATTCGATGGCTTACGCGATCCGAATTAATACGCGGCCTCAGAGATGTATGCGCAAAAGCTGATGTCGGGGCACTGTGTTCGTTGCGTTGAATCGCATTCCGTCCCTCGCATTAGTGTTGAGAGTTGTCAAAGCTTCGGGACATCAAAATGACGTTGTGGAAGAAGACCCAGAAACACGGGGCGTGCCGGTCGCCGAGCTCCGGCCCATCAGCTGTAGCCGAAATGGACATTACACTAGGGAGACACACTGAGAATAACTCCCCAGCCTTAAAAAATAGAACAGGAGCATGCTGGGAACTGTGACTAGAGCGTACAGCACGAGGGGGGAGCAGTGTCAAAGGAGGTTGATTTGTGTACGCCAGGCGCGCGCTTTCGTGAATTTTCGTTTTGGAGACGATAGTCTTTCTTGGGATACTTCAACGCAGAAATTTCGGTCTGTGTGCCTGTCTCTCTGTCACCCGATTCAGCCAGTCAGCCACTCGGCCGAAGTTTAACCACTTTCTGAACGCCCGGCCATCTTGAACTGGTATTTGCGTTCATACTTGTGAACATTTTCGATCAAAAAGCAAATACTACGCATATCAGAGGTACAACATTAATATATAAGTATCAGGTCGTGTGTTCCTTTAATAGAAAATACATAGATACGTAATTCTAAAGACCCTAGTGTTTTTAGGCTGCGCTGAAAATGCGACGCTATGCACGAACTGCGACGCTATGCACGAAAAAGCACTGTGCCGACGATAAGGTGCTGCCGCTGGCTGCAGCCCTTGGTTCAGCACAAGCCCACGTTTTTCGATGGCGTGCATATCTCGCGCAGCGCCTCCTCTATTTTAGGGGCGAAGCTCCTTAGGGTGTGGGTCGTTCCCTCCTCTGTAGTAGTAACATGTATGTAGCCACCTCTAGTTTATGAATTCCTCAATAGATAGCGTTGTGTGTATATGTCCTTGGACATAATATCACTAGATGACGTTAGTGGTTTTAGGGGCGAAGCTCCTGAGGGTGTGGGTCGTTCCCTTGGAAATAATATCACTAGATGGCGTTAGTTGTTTTCGTGCAGTTGACGATTAAAGATGATAGATGGCGCTGTTAGAGTTGGGATCGTCGGGCCGACGCGGTACTCGGAGTCGAGCACCGGAGGTGGACTCCATCGTGATCAACGGTGAGGTGAACTTCACCAGAAAGGATCAGCTCCACAGCGCTCTCGTGTGAGTCGCATGCAAAACCAGGGCAGACGGTATCTGTGGAGCATGCGGCGGCTCCGGTACTCACGGCGGCACAACCCATAGCCCAGAACGCGTCTCACAGCAGCGTTCTGTGGCGATGCATGCGGAGGCAGGCGTTGCGTCGAGTACTGGTGTGGACTTCGGCGTCTGAGTAGGTGGCATCGTCTTCCTCTGTCGTGGAACGCGAAGTGGCGTTGTCGCTGAGGCTGGGAGTGCCCGGAACACAAGTCGGCGACGCTCGTGCCCAGCTCACGATCGAACACTCAGGATCATGCAAAGACGTGACCACACGTGTTGTGACGTCTTTTCATGATCGAGTGGGCAATGTACGGGGGGGGATTCACGGTTACCCGAATGATCCCTCCGAGCTTCGCCCGCTCACCATCATTCACTTCGTGGATATGCTGTGATTTTAGGGGCGAAGCTCCTTAGGGTGTGGGTCTGTCCCTCCTCCGTAGTATGTAGTAGTAGTAGTAGTAGTAGTAGTAGTAGTAGTAGTAGTAGTAGTAGGTAGCCACGTGTAGTGGAATGTACCCACGACACGTGATGAAGATGACGATGACGCCTGATGACCATGAAGAATAAGCGCGTTCCAGACCACACATTCTCTTTCTGCCATGCATGAAAACGATCGTGAACGCGCTGTCGCCCTCGAAAGGCAAAACGGCAACGCCGACAACAAACGTTCCCCTGAGCTTAACGTCATATATGAGGAAAACAAAATCAGGGAACCCCTTCCTGTGGTCCGTAGAGCTCTTGATCAAAATCGTCATCTACCCTATGTGTAAATAATGAAACATTGTGTATATACTTTATCAATATTTAAATAATGAAACATTGTGTATATACTGTATGCATAATCACACCAACCCCCGCGTTTGTGTGTCAGGTCTTTGTATGATGATCGAGTGGGCAAAATTTACGGGGATTGACGGTTTACCAGATTACCTCCGGAGCTTCGCCCACTCATCATCATTCACTTCGTGGATATGGCGTGATTTTTTTTATCAATGTCAGCCAGATGCGGCCGATTCAACATAGATTAGGCGCTGTCTGAGGCAACGCCTAATCTGAGGCAACACGCCAAGTAGTATGGCCGGCACAAGGCTATCGTCTTTCGACAACATTTGCAGCGAAGCAAGCAGACACGCGACCAATTTTTTTTCCCCATGATCTCACCTAGAAAAGGGGAAAGAAACAAGAGGCATGGAGGGAATTCTGACACGAGCCTTACAGCGGCTTCAGAGGAGGTTCGCTTATAGATGATAGGCGCGCACTCTCCTATTTTCCCCCCTCTGAGGCTGATGCGCGTACGGTTTCGCTAAATTGAATCGAGAGTTGTGAAAACTTCATCAGATCAAAATGACGTTGAAGAGTAAGAACCCAAAGAGAGGGCGCGCTGCTGGCCAAGCTCCCACCAATCAGCGGCGGCTGAAATGGAGTCAATTACATGGACGCATCGAGAAGAGCTACCCCGGTGACGTGATGTATTTTATGTCCGGATTCTCCGTTCGGATTAAAATAAAAAGACTAACGGCGGCGCACCGCAATTTTCGCTCGGCGGCGGCGTGGTCATTCTCGGGACTCCGGCGGCGGCGCGAGCGGCGTGAGCGAAAACAGGCGGCGGCGGCGGCGCAGCGCGGCGGCGCACACCTCTAGTTCCAAGACATGGCGTCGCTCTGTGGTATAATACCTGACTACCACATAGACCGGCCGCTTCGGTTCGATTCCTGCTGGGATCCGAATTTTTATTCTTCGCACTCGCCGGATCAACGCTGCCGATGTCGGTGTTTTTGAATCTCTCGAATTTAAATTACCAATATCTATTCTCGCCGTTCCTTGCTAGACATAAGCTGTCAATCACCTGTGGCGTATACTCGCATACCGCGACCCGTGGTATACCGTGTGTTTGACGACGTACGCGATAGAATTTTCACGTTGTACGTGTCATAAGCAGCCACACATATTCGTCAAAGCATCTTCCGCTCACATACTAATTTTGGTCTACCCCAAGTAAAGGAGGTGATCACGAGAGCACTCAGACGTGGGCGGCTAGTAAGATGGATAAATAGATACGTAGATAGAAAATCTCAAAGTGCCTGCAGTTCACTAAGAAATACTTCGCACTGAAATATCCTGTCTCGTACGTCGTGAAACCCTCTCTGCCATAAACGTGTGGCCCATACCCGTATACCACGGGCCTCGATATGCGGGTATGCGCCACAGGTGTTTGACAGTTTATATCTGCCCAGGAACGGCGCGCATAGAAATTGGCATTTCTAATGCGAGAGCATTAAGAAAAGATGATAATGGCGGCGTTGAATTGGATCGCAATAGGAATCGAACCCAAGCATTCTGCGTGGCAGTCAGGTACTCTACTCTACCCTGGAGCAACGACAGGCGTTGAAACTTCTTTGAAAAAAGACCCAATGTGTGCGTAATATCGGTGTAACGTCAATTGTAGTTGATGAGCTGGCTATTTAATTTTATAACAAAGCATTAAATATTTCATCTTGTCGCATTGCTACGCGAACAAAAGATAAGAGCAACTTGCGGCAGCGAAAGAGAGTGTTCAAGATCAGCTGTACAGCAAAACGCGTTCTTCGTCTTTTTTTTTTTTTTTTTTTTTTTTTTTTTTTTTTTTTTTAAACCCACAGTCCCACAAGCCGGAATCGGCAAAAGATTCTCATCGTCATTGTCGTTTATGTATACACACGTACCACTTGCCTCTCCTTATATGAGCATCGGCCCAGTGCTAAATCAGTACCGCCGTTTTTTGAAAACGCGCAGTCAGTCGCTCACATACGGCTTCATGCGCACTACATGCACAAGTTCAGGCCGGTGCTGGCGACGCCTCGTGCAATGGGACTGTCGGGGACGACCTCGTAGGTGACGTCACTCAGCTGTGACGACACTCGATAGGGTACGAAGTATCGCCTTAACAGTTTCTCGGACAGTCGACGTTTTCGTATGTGTGTCCAAACCCACACTGTCGCCGGTTTCATAGGTGACTGTTCTACGGTGGGCATTGTATCGGCCTGCTTCGTAGTCTTGTTGCTGCCGGATTCGTAAGCGTCCGAGCTGCCTAGCTGCTTTCGCGCGTTCAGTGAACACGTCGGCACTGGTGTCAGTGTCGTCCCATTCATATGGCAACATCGAGTCCAGCATTGTCCGTACACTGTAAACTCAAATTAGCCCATATGGGCGTTTTAAAGACAATAGCAGGGGTCGGTTTCTATGTATACCTCCCATAGGGACATAGAATTCAAACGCTCCGCCGCGGTAGCGCCTAGAGCGCCAGAAAACCCCGTAGAGTTACGCCCCTTGCGAGTGGCGGCTCGCTAATGGCGGCGATTACGTAGCGGTTACGTAGTCACTACGCTGTTGGCGTCGTCAGGGCAACAGTAACAACAGCCGCTCGCTTCACGCCCCCCTCTCCCTCCCACTCTGCGCGCCTTTTTTGTTTTTTTTTCCTTTTTTGGGGGGGGGAGAGAGGGGATGCTTTTTCTCCTCTCATGCCACGCACCGCTTTTTCTTTTTTTTTGCCGCTCGCTTTTTTTTCCTTTCGTGCCGCGCGCCGTTTTCTTTTTTTTTTTTTATGCCGTGTGCGTGGCGCGCCTTTTTTTTTTCTTGCGTGCGCGCGTGCGCTGCGCTTTATCGCGGTGCGCAGTGCGTTTGAATGCACGCAGCCAGTATGTGCCAGAGCATAAAGGACGAATTCCACCCACAAAGTATCTTGACATCGTTTTATTGGTCCGTTTCCGAAACAAAAGATTTGTACACAATGAACACGATCAAGTTCAGAAGAACAGAAGCGAAGAATGCACAATGTGTTCATGACTAAACAGCACAAAAGCTCATTGCAAAGTTCAGAATTTAGAAATTAAAAAAACCCAACACATTGAAATGTGAAGACCCTTTGGCGATTACACATATAAAGAACATGACTTTCCTTAGGTGCAATACTGACCTAGGCGCAGTGGAGCCTTTGATGAGACACGGTAACGAAGTTTAAAGAAATTTCAATGCATGGCAAAAACAATAAAGAATCGCAAGACATCTAAATATGAAATAATAATGCAATGATCTACTTATTAACCGTTGTACTGATACGAAACACACAACAACCACTCATATATTTGCTTAGATGTTGCTTAAATATATATGGAATGCAGGACACCTTCACTGCTGATAAACCAAATGAAAAAAAGGCAGATTTGGCGGAGTAAGTAGTACATTTCACTAAAAAGAGCAAGACGCATTATTAGGAATTGACCACTACTTAAGAGTTAGCTGGTGGCAACGGGATGAATGGCGATGGTCAGTTTGTGCAGCAGCACATAACGTTCGAAGAAAAGCGTATCACTCAACGGTCAGGTGAAATAAGCCTACTACACAGCTTTTCTTATACCGGGAATATAATGTCTAGCCGAAGATAACGTCATTGAATGGAGGATGTCATGCCGGGCACACTGAGCACTTCATTGTGACAAAAACAGTAAATCTCCACATATAGGACACTGAAGGCTCACAAAAAAAAGACTCTCTCATGCCTACACATAAATTCTTAGAGCAGTTTTTCCATAGGTAATTACAGAGATAATACATAAACACGAAGAGCACTACTTTAGCTGTAAGTATACTGAATAGAATATTCACGCACCGAAAAAAAAGCACCGGGGGCAGAATAGAAAGTTGGTCCCCTTGAGTTGCGGATGGAGACTTCGCAGACAGAAGATTTCACAGCTGTCAAACCCTCCTTCGGCGAACGCATCAGTTGTTGCCTTCTCCAATACTCCGACAACGTTCCCGTCCTGAAAAAAAAAAAGCGATTGAAAACTATGAATTCCAACCCTACAAATTACGCAGACGCATCACGGAAACGTCGTTTCCTCGACTCGGCTGAGTGCAAGCTGCGAAACATCGAGTCGCAGAAACGCGTATTTACACTTTGCGGAATGATAAGCTGGCAAACAAAACAAAACGCACTTCCTAGCCAGCAGTCATGTCAGAGACGCAAAAGTTAAACTATGAGTGCTTTAATTTTATTGCTTAGAGGAACAGCGATATTAACCGTAACCTCATGCTCTCCACGATTCCGCTATATTGAAAAACAATAACTGTTGCCGAACTGCAATGGAGCTATGCATGTGTGGCTGCGAACGCAAACCGCAGACTCACCTTTAGTTTTTCGGAGCACGGAAGAATCTTGCGAACTCGGATGGTCTTGAAGTATCCGTGAACCATTGCACGATGTCCGAATTCTGCATGCCGTTAACCATCACGTCGCAAGAGCGCACACGCAGACACCGCAATAACTACACACGCCGGCCAAGTAACGGAACATAACGAAACTTTGCATAACGGCCGGCGGCTTCGACGGGCTCCGATGGCAGCAGCGAAGCGCGGCCCGCGCCGGCGCGGGGAGCACGGCTGCAAGCGCTGCCATTGGCTGCTTTAATTTTGCCTCGCCATCGACTCTAGCGCCAATTTCGCCTTCAGTCATCGCTCCTCTGGCTGGCGGCTCATTTCAAGATGGTGGTTGGGACGTAGGCTGTGACGTATTTACTTGGGACGCTGGAGCGGCCGGCTTTCCGACCGTTGACAATAGACTTTCTTGGGATAATTCTTCGCAGAAATTTTGGTCTGTCTGTCTGTCTGTCTGTCTGTCTGTCTGTCTGTCTGTCTGTCTGTCTGTCTGTCTGTCTGTCTGTCTGTCTGTCTGTCCGTTACCCGATTCAGTTACTCAGCCAAAGTTTTTGTTCATACTTGTGAACATTGTCGATCAAAAAGCAAATGTTACGCATGTCTGAGGAGCAACGTCAATACATAAGTAGTCTCTGGTATGTTTCTTTATAAGAAAATACATAGATACGTAATTATGAAGACCCCAGCGTTTCTTAGGCTGCGCTCAAAAAGCGACGCTATGCACGAAAAAGCCCTCGGCCGACGACATGTTGCTGCTGGGTTCTGCACAAGGTGATGTTTCTCGACAGCACTGCCAGATGGCGTCCATGTCTCACGCAGCGCCTCCTCTATTTTATCAAGGCCAGCCAGATGCGGCCGATTCAACATAGAGAAAGCGCTGTCTGAGTCAAGGCAAAACATTGTAGTACGGCCGGCAGAAGACTATCGTTTTTCGACGACATTTGCAGCGAAGCCCGCAGATACGCGGCCAATTTTTTAGCAGGTGATATGCCCTTTCACTACCCAAGTCCGAGGAACGAAGTCCCTCGGCCGGGGTAAAATGGGCTGAAACCGCTATTTCCCTGATTATCGAAAATCAGATAAAATGGGAGTTAAATCGATGTAAAATGGGAGTAAACGAGAAAAAATATTGACGCGGGGCTGAAGGGTGTATTCAAGAAGTCCCATTTGGTCCAGAACTAATAAGCAAACAGAATCGTTCTCAGCCTCAGCGTCAACTTCTCAAAAAGGTACTTCAGCAGGCAAGTTTGGAACAACCCAGCAGCGCCAACGCTCTTCTTTTTCGTTTGTGATAACCACGCATTTGGACTCCAGGGTATGCCGAACTACACGCACAGCGGAGTAGCACGTCAGAATCTGGACTTTGCTGCGCGGGAAGGGTGCGCAGCGAGCCCTGTCATTCCGTTCGTTGAGGCAGCCATTTTGATCGGCGGCGGCCGTTCAGTGCTATTACCATAAGCCTGCGCAGGGTCCCCCCTTCAGGGGGGCGGGCGAAGGTTCGTCGCAGCGCCCCCCCCTCCCTATGATATCAATGTGTGGGGCTCACTCCCGCGCCCCCCAATTGCCCTTCCTGCAATGTATGGGGCTGGCTTTGCGCCCCCCCTTCCCCCCCCCCTTGCGCACGCCTATGGCTATTCATACGAAGTCGTCGGTGTTACCCTCAATTTTGAAGTCCAGGACACATGGTAAGTGATTCCGAATGAACTTTGTGCGTTATTTTTTGGTGTTTGTGTGTGCGCTAGTGCAACTTTATCAGTTATTGAAAGGCTCGCGGTGGCGTCAGCTTCGAGATGACCGAAACACTTGTTTCCTCCGTGACACTATGTGCTTTGTATGTTGCGTACTCTCAATAGCTGTGTTTGAGGGGAGGTGAAAATCAGGAATGCGTAGAAGTATACGTGTTATCGTGTGACCGTACAGGCGCCCATTTTTTTTTTAACCTGCATGCGCGAGTGTCGACTGCGCAGTCGATAAGCGGCGTATAACGAAGCGCGACGGCGAAATGAGCGCATGTGCTTTACGAACAGTCCTGTGCAGCTGCCCTTCTGCGAGGTTTCCAGGAACAGCACACCGGGACGCCGGGAATCGGCGCTTATTTACTGGCTGGTCGACCCTCGCGCGTTCAGGTTGAAAAAATATGCGGCAAATATGACGCTGTGTGTAACGCATATGTGCAGTTCGATTGCTGAGGCCGCTGTGTGATAATCGCAACTTCAGATCATCGCGAACCTCGCATTGCTTTTGGTGTGTTATTTCATGCTGTTAGCGCTCGGTGTTTCGTGCGACGGCGTGCAACACACGGCCAGAAAGTTATTGCACGCAGAGCGAGCGTAGTTAAATTTCTGCAGCCTGCGATCACTCAGAATGCGTGCGCCGTGCGGTTTCAATAGTTTTCATTTCATAAAGTTAACTATAAACCATAAGATAGTTTTTTCGCATTTTCTACTCTATTCTTCTTTTCTTCCAAAAACGATGCGATAAAAGTCGGTGATACATACGTGCGATTTTAAACTTCCGCTTAAGAGCATAGCGGCCGAAAGGTTGGGACGTCGCCTCGTCTGTTTGCCCTTTGCGTGTGTGCGCGTGGTTGTGCAACGATCAAATGAGCAAGAATCAGCGATTCTTTGTTGCATGCAATGGCTGCATAGTGCATGTCGCCTACTAAACCATCACTGTGCTGCCGGGTCCCATGCTGCTTCTTTTGCAGGCAGGGTACGTTTGAGACGCATTGCGAGCTGTACCTAACCGGCGACGCGTTCAAAAACATCTTAAATTCGTGAGCTCAGTGAAGCAGCCTAGGCAGCGCAATAAGCACTTGCAGTTTAATACTGCATGTTCTGCGTTTGCTACAGTCACAATTCGTAATTTTTGTCGTGTGTTTCGCAATTAGTCATTTATTACAGCTTGGCATGCAACTAAATCGCTAGAAGAAATATAAATGGCGCTGAAGAATGGCACCTTTCTGAAAGAAGATACAGATTCATAGCCAGACATCAGTTGCCCTACGGCTGTTCTCTTTTTTGGCAACTTATGCATTGGATGGTAAGTGCCTACTGACGTTTTTTTTTTTAATTTTTATCAAGCTGTGGCCAGTTCTTGGAGCTGACATACATGGGCCACTGTGACTGCTTTTTTATGTGTGTAGCAGCAAGGAAAATCTGTGGGAGCGCAACAGGATCTATTTCTGTATAAGTAAGTCCTGCGTACTACTGTGTCATATTAAAGTACACAAACAAAATTTCGTGCACAGCTGATGCTTATAGGAGTGTGAACCTGCAATTAAAAACAAGAAAGCATGCGGTGAAAGTGTTCACAGGTTATACTGTGCAATGTTTCCTCAGTCACGATATTATTGCTGAAGTGTGCTGTCTTGGAGATAGTATTGCATGATTAAAAGGCATTCAGCTAAGAAGTGAACATCGCGAGTGCTTTGATTGGCTCATTCATGGCTCTGCTTTTTTCAAATAAATATTGTAGGCACCGTTAAGAGCTTACAGGCGGCTTGAATTCACTGTTCCAGGGTGGGAAGAACCAGAAGAGTTGCTAAATTATTCTGCAGTGGTGCCTGCTAAGTTAATGGTGCCTGCTTTATTTAATGACATTTGGCTAGCACTGTTATGCCGTGTCTGAGCAGTACAAGTCTTGTGGTCCATAAATATGCTCATTCCTAGAAACTCAACAAAAGATCTGTACTATCTGTGTAACTTGTCATTCACAATAAATATTCTGTGAGTCTTCAGAGTGTGTGCTCTCGCAGTGTATAAACGGGAACTTCCAAAAGTTTGTTTTTTCTTGCTTTGGTGTTTCCGCAGTAAATAAGTCACACCAAAGCTTTTAGTAGCTTCTAAATTGTTAAAATGCAGTCTTGCAAGAATGCTTGCTCAGAGGGAATTATTTTGGATGCAATGGTTGCTCCCTTTCAACACGACAAGTACTCCCAAGAAAGGTAAGCTAAAACGCCCTAGATTCCACCTATTTACTCCGAAATTAAACAAAAAAAAGCATACAAAAAATGTGGTAGTGTGACTAAAATACTCCCGTTCTGCCCCCTTAAAACGCCCAGGAGGGGGGTAAAATAATACCTTAATTACACCAAAAATGCTCTCAAGTAAGAACGATAAAACCCCGTGTGCCTTTCACCAAGTAACAATGGGAGTAAAGTATTTGCCCAACCTACGCCTTAAGGATGCCCCCTCCGTGGGCGTTTTTATTTACTCCCATCATTGTGGGCATAGAAAGTTGTACAGATGGGAGTATTCTAGAGGACAAGCCGAAAACTCCCACCTGGGCAATTTAGAAGTGAAGCTCCTCAAGGTCGAGGCTTGTCCATCACTCCCCCGGTGTCACTCGGTGTAGCACGGAATGCGGTGTAGCCACGTTAGTGCAATGTAGATGACGCTGCCATCACGGCACAGCACGTGCAAGGTAACCATTATACGCCACGACGATGACGCTGATGACGATGAACAATAAGCGCGTTCCAGAGCACATTCTCTTTTAGGGGCGAAGCTCCTTAAGGTCGAGGCTTGTACATCACTCCCCCCGGTGTAGCCACGCTAGTAGTCGCCGCTCCCGCTAGAGGTGTAACTGTGCTCTCAATTGATTTGCATGGCGCCCACTAGATGGCTCTGCGGCGCTTTCTCCACTCTCCGGCGTGCTTTCTCCACTCTCGGCGCGCTTCCTCTCTCTTTCGACGGTCGTCACTAAGAGCGCTTCGATACTACTACTACCTACTACTGCTATGAACAACGAAGAAGACAAGGTGCGGCGGAGCCGAGGGGCTCGCAAACCGGCTACAGCGTGGGCAATTTGTGCGAGAGAGAAGTAGGTGCCGGCGACGCAGACAAGCGGATCCAGATTTGCGGGTTCGTGAAGCTGCAGCGGCACGGCACGCCGGCAAGCCGACCCGGAGTTGAGGGCTCGCGAAGCTGAAAGGCATGGTAGCGTCGGCAAGCTGATCCTGAGGCGGCGAGGGCTCGCGCCACGACGTGGTACGTTTTTGCATGATCGAGTAGGCAATGTACGGGGAGATTTATGGTTACCCGAATGATCTCCGGCAGCTTCGCCCACTCATCATCATTCACTTCGTGGATATGCTGTGATTTTTTTTCTGTTTAGAGTGTACCTCCCCTCCGTGAACGGGGCTGAATGGAGTCATGCGAGTTGTTTCTTGTTTAGCTGTATTGTATATGAACATGATTTAGGGCAAGATTTTGTCCCAATTTTCATGTTCGACATCCACGTACATCGACAGAGTGTCTTCAATCGTCTTGTTGAGGCGCTCTGTTAGTCCATTCGTTTGCGGGTGGTAGGCGGTGGTCTTACGGTGAGTCGTTACACTTAGCATCACGACGTGGTCTAAAAGAGCTGCCGTGAATGCTGTTCCGCGGTCTGTTATCTCGACGGTTGGGGATCCATAGCGCAGTACAATATTTTCTATGAAAAATCTCGCCACCTCCGCTGCTGTGCTTCTCTGCATAGCCTTTATTTCGGCATACCTTGTCAGATAATCTGTTGCGACGATAACCCAGCGATTCCTTGCAGTAGAGGTAGGAAGTGGTCCCAAGATATCCATTCCAATCTAGTCGAACGGTGTTCGTAGGACCTCAAGAGGTTGCAGCAGGCCGGCTGGTTTCGTCGGAGGGGACTTGCGCCGCTGGCAATCGCGGCAAGTACGAATGTGGTGCTTCACGGCTCTGGTGAGTCGTGGCCGGTAGTATCTCTGCTGAACTCTTGGCAGTGTGCGAGTGTAGCCTAAGTGCCAAAAGTCGCCTCGTTGTGACGTGCTTCAAGCACTTCAATACGCAGGGTTGCAGGAGTGAAGAGCAAATAGGGACATCCGATGGACGAAAAGTTTCTTTTCTAACGGACGCTGTTGTGTAAACAAAATGACGATAATATCCTTGTAAAAACTCTGGGCGCACTCTCAGAACGTCCATCCCCGTATTTATTTCAACCAAGCAACTCAGGGTGGTCACGTTTTTTGTTGGGCAATGGTGGTTTTGTCGAGGACACCAAGGAATGTAGTGTCATCCTCGTCAGATAGACAAGCCAACTGTATTGGTGATCGTGACAGCAAGTCGGCGTCCTTATGTCGCTTCCCCGACTTGTGTATGCCCGTCAACGCGCTAATCAGCCGGTGGGATCTTTAAGATTAGTCAACCAACAGAGTGAATGATGGTCGCTTATAACTGTGAAGGGGCGGCTATACAAACACGGGCGAAATTTCATAACTGCCCAGACCACGGCGAGACATTCTTTCTCGGTTGTTGAAAAGTCACAGTTTCACCGCAAGGGTGAAGCAATGAATGCGATAGCAACAAATTGTAATGTTATATAAGTGAGGCTGGCAGCTCATTCTTTTGGGTCCGATCTCACGAAGCTCTACAAAACGCTGGTTTAAGAGAATAAGGCCGCTCAAAGGGACACTCTTCACACATTCTCTTCGCGTTGAGAGCGCAGAACTAGAAGGGTATGCCAGCCGCCCACTGTCGGCTGCCGAGATAGCGAGATAACGCGCGCGCCAGCGATGACCGCGCTCGTAAAATGAAAGGTCGCTCGAGGGACCCCCCTCTTCGCGTCTTTTTACGCTCGCGAAAGACGGGCGGTGCGTTTCCACTCTGCTTGAGCAATCGATGTCCGGCCAAACAAGCGGGGGGATCTTAACGCATGCGCCTCGGAGCAACGGAGATGGGCCGGCTTGTTTGATCTCCGCGGCGTGTTTGCCGTCCCCGCTCGCGCGCTATTACCCGGGGGTAGAACGTACGATGTGCTGGGGGTTGTTATCAATTCGTAGTTTATACGCAACAAGACGGCGATGGCAAAAACCCGTTGAGACTGTGCATATAATTGCTATCGCAATAAAATTGCCTTCAGCGCGTGTCAGCGTTCTGCTTGCGTAGGCGATCACTCTTTCCGTGTCGTCTTGCCACTGCACAAGCACAGCTCAGACCTACGTTGCTGGCGTCAGGGCTTACTCGTCGAAATGGGCAAGCACTGGGCGGGGGGGGGGGGGGCTTGAAGACGTTGGCGCAGATCATTAAACCCAGCTTCCTGTTCGTCGTTCGTGTCAAAGGTAACGTCGTCTCTAGTGAGGCGAGTAAACGGCTACGCAATCCGTGCGAAGTCCGCGATAAACCGCCGATAATAGGCACAAAGGCCCAGAAAGCGTCTGACGGCCTTCTTATCGGACGGCACCGGTCACTGCAACGGTGGCAAGTTTTTCAGGATCGGGCCGAACGCCTGCGTGGCTGACGACATGACAAAAAAACAGCAGTTCTTCAAAACAAAAGTGTCACTTCTCTGGTTTCAATGAGGTGCCCGCGGACCGCATGGCTCGTAAAACAACTTCTAGCCTATTGAGATGCTCGTTCAAAGTTGCGGAAAACACTATCACGTCATGTAGATAAACTAAGCAGGTTTGCCTCTTCAACCCCGTAAGTGCAATATCCATGAGCCTTTGAAAAGTAGGGGCGCTGAGCACAAAGCGAGGGGCAAGTCTTTAAATTTATATAAACCATCCGGCGTCACAAAACCCACTTTTTCTCGATCTCTTTGGTCTACCTCGATTGGACAATATCCGCTTCTGAAGTGCATTGTGGAAAAGTAGCGAGCGTGTCGAATTCTATCGAGGGAGTCATCGATACGTAGAAGCGGGTTCACATCTTTCTTGGTCACCTGATTGAGCTTCCTGTAGTCCACGCAAAAACGGAGGGTGCCATCCTTTTTCTTGACTAGCACTACAGGCGATGCCCAGGGGCTTTGTTATGACCGAATCACGTCATTTTCAAGCATTTTCGCTACTTGTTGCTGTATCACTTCACGTTCCTTCAGAGCCATACGATAAGGATTCTGGTGAATAGGCCTCCGTGCGTCTTCGGTAACTTTTTATGCTTTGTTAGCGGCGTTAGACCATCCCTTGATGTTGATGAAAAGCAGTCCCGGAATGCAGCTAGCAGCTCAAGAAGACTCTTTAGCTCGTCCTCTGGCAATCAGGCAGTACCTAATCTTGAAGTACCAACTGCAAGATTAGGTACTGATTCTTGTTTAGGCGATTCGTCGATTACTAATAAAGTGCCTTGGACTTCTACAGCATTGTCAAAGTAACCGACGGCTGTGCCCTTCGGGAGGTGCCGGCGCCTTCGGGGGTGCCTTCGGGAATGCCGTGACTAAAGATCAGCGAGCTTATTTTGTCGGCAACGCCTTCACCGTGAAACGGTGCGTCCCCTGCCACCGAAACAAGTGTCCACGATCGCGGCAGGATGACCACATCGTCATCGGTTAGACGTAAAGGGTTATGTCTCGCCCCTGAGCAATCGACTAAAGAAGGGCTGTAGCGAAACGTAATAAAACTGTCCGGAATGATGATGACACGCTATGCTCTCTCAAGAAATCCACTCCAATAGTTAGGTATTTACAGCATGAGGCAAGAACGACGAACGTCGCCACCAAAGAAGAGCCACCGATGTCGACTCTCGCTGTACGTATTCCGACAGGCATCAGTAACTTGCCGCCTGCCGTCCTTAGTTGAGGTTCAGTCCACGTTGTCCACTTGAGGCGTACGGCAAGGTCTTCTCTTTGAATGATGTAAATGTGTAGTGCATCAGAGTGCAATTAAACAACTTGAGCTGTCACGTTTGTTTCTATGCAGCTTCCTTTTCACCACGCAGGTGTTGTGCACTGATACACTTGACCATGGAAGCGCAAAAGAAAGAGTCAGTTTTTGTGGTTTTAAGCGTTCATAGAGCTTTCGAAGGCTTTCGATCTCGAATGTCCCAGGACGTTGGTGCGCAGTCTGGGCCGGCAACCAGACGCAAGCGGGCCAGCGATGTTGTGGGTTTTTGAAGGAGCTCGTCCCTCTTTTTTGCCTATGGTCATTCTATTAAAGAGGCGGCGACATTGCTGTCATCGGGATACGTGAACATTCAAAGGATGAAAACAGAAAAAAATATTCGAACGCACTCGGTCAGAGTAGAAAGCAAGAAAAATCATCAACATGGGTTGCGAACTACAAATGCGGACTGCCATAGGGTCCCCCTATCCGGACCTGCGAGTATGCTGGTGCCATGATTCGACCAAAATGCAAAATGAACTAACTGAAACGCGGAAACAATTTATATGCTTTGATGGAAACGCCATCGTGGACAGCACAATGAAAAGAACGACACACCAACACTGCCTGTGGAGAGCAGCTAGTTGCAGCGGATGTTCTCTGCTAGTGAAGTGAGTTTCTTCCGCACGGGCGGCCGCTCCTCGACTCCACGCCTGCAGTAACGTGCTCCCACTTCACTGCTCCCCCCATTGGTTGACCATGGGCAGACGCTCTGCCGCGAGTGAATTTCTGTAACTGTGGCGATCGTTATTGCAGCGACGTCTGCACGCTCTAAAAACTGGTTTAGGGATCCTGTGAAGGGGCAGCCGTGCCGCTCTTGGGGCAAAATCACTGTCATGTTAAACAAGCTTAAGGATGACCTCGAGTCACAAAAGATGGCCCATTGATTACGTGGCTGCCGAAGTGTGTACTTGACAGCACGTTTTAGCGCTGCGAGTTCCGCTGCTGTCGACTTCATGATGTAAGAAAACTTAAGTTGCATTGATATGTCCCCTACCTCTGCTCCGCTAAAGCTGCTGGAAATAGTGAATCAATCGGTTTAAACGTGTATGCGGTCAAAGTAGGTTTCAGTTAGGACACGCGATGACAACTGCTTCAGCGCTATGGTAACAGGCGAATATTGCGAACCAAAAAAGCAACCTACGGGCTTTAGCGACCACACCCATCGTCGGCTTTTCATCCCCCCTTTTTAGTACGAAAGTGTTTTATGCCTGGGTGCACCAGTACTTCAGCGAGGTATGTCCGTCGCGCAAATGACGTGGAAAAAATTCACACGATCAGATGAAAAAGAAAACAGAATATGTCAATAGGCGTCGACACGACAAAAGGTGCCTGACGCGCTATCCACTGCGCCACGGTCACTCTTTTTCTCATTATTACTTTCACTACAAGTCAAGATAGTCTAACAATCGCAGATTGTACATGCTTCATGTCTGTTAATGCATCAAACAAAGATATCACATTTTCATCACAGTCAGTCGTCTGATACACATCTCACACTTTGACAATAGTTCGCACGAAGCACTCATGAACAGATGTAACTTTAACAACACAGTGTCTGCATGCTAACATGCTGCGTTATTTTGAATGGCGACCAATTAAAAGATAATATTCAAATGTTCAACAGAACTTTCACAAGGCAAAAAACGAACACCATCTACGCCACGGTCAAACACTACGGAGACTCTACAGACGCGTGCTTTATATCTCACATTTTGCTTTCACGGTGATGTTGGTCGAGGAGATGGTGTCGCCCTTTCGGATCAGTAAAGTGGAGTGATCCATCATGACCATGGCCTCCGCAATTAGCTCGTGCAACGCGTCGTTGCTACGCGTCCGTCCCATTCATTGCGTTAAGTGCAATTTTGTCGACGCCTTAACACACCGCGAGGTGGCAACCTTAGTACAAACGTCGGCGTCGCTCATAGCATTGATTCCTACCAACAACAGCTCTGCGACACGTGCCTGCCTCGCCTGGGTTAACACCGCCTTCCCCACCTACACTTGCACCGAGAAAAATCGAGGCTGGGCTACAGGGGAGACACGACGCGCGTTGCGTTTCCGTCTAGCCAAACCGTGGTGTTCAGTAACTCTTTAACATGCGGTGGGATGGTGACCTTCGCCCAAGTCCTGCGTCCAATCAGCGACGCTTTTCTGGCTGTCGCACAGCTTTCGTTGATTACGCTCCCACCCTTAACTACTGCAGCTACAACATGAGTATTATAATTATTGATCATGGACGTTAGTCGTCGGAATGGACATAGTTCCCAAACCCCAACAGACATTGTTTAAGCTGTCTTATGTCAATCTACAGTAAACGTTCAGCTAGTTCTGTAAGGTCACGTTTTACTTTCGTATTATACCGATTCCTATGACGGAAGGGTCAACCATGTTTTTTCATATGCTGTTAGTCCCCTTTTTTTCATAAATACTACTGTTCAGTGGAACACTGCAAATAATACCATATGCCTCCCTCGGCTTCCCTTTCTGTTGGCTTGATATGGATGTTTCTTAGAAAAAAGTGAAACTTCGATCCATTCTCTTTGTTTCAGTCAGCTTGCGCAAAGCTTTAAGGATGCTTACATAACTCAGAGAAAGTCACAGTCGCGCTTTATATGTATAATTACAGAGCGATGTATAAATATACACGATTCATTGGATATAATGAATTGTGGTGGCCTTAGATTTGTGGCTGAGAGCTTTTTAGAATATTCTCAGCAGTCGACTGGTTGAAGACGAAACTTTTTATTCAGGCGAGCTTGTGCCCGGGAAACGAAAAGTAACACTACAAGCAATACACGCTGTACAATGATAGCGGCGACACAGGGCGTCGGTCATCGCTAATCTGATCTTTGGTGAGATGCGTCGGCATTTATGCATGCGTCATCGAACATTCGGAGTTTAATCGCTGGTGCTCGCGTATGCTCTCGAATAAACCTGACTAAACGCGTGCTGCGTGTAGCCTTAACAAAATGGGTTCGAACAAAACAAGCCGAGCGTTCCTAGCACTATTCGCGGGTGAAACGTCAACACATCCTCGCGTAGCCTAGCTGGTTAGCAAAAGTATTGCATCAAAGGTGGAACATATGGAAAGTTTGCAGATGAATCATCAAATAATCACCCTCCTTCCTCTAAAGAGAGGTAGGGTGAAAAACGTGATATTAAATTTATACAGCCCTCCTAAAGATAAAAACGAGGACTTTGTTGAACTCGCTACAGATGTAGTCAGCAATGCAGATGTGAGTGACAGACTTTTGGTGTTGGGCGACTTTAACGCACCCAGCACCACTTGGGGTTATTCGAGAAATTCTCCCAAGGGGACGCTCGAACACGCCGTATCATAACTACGGTTCAGCTTAATTACGCTCGCCAACACGCCCTCGAAGCTGGGTAACAGCCTAAGGCGAGACACGTTCCCAGATGTCACATTCGCACGTAATGTTAAAGGGGTACTGACAAAAACTTTGGCCTCGAGTTCTAGGGGCGAAGCTCCTTAAGGTCGAGGCTTGTACATCACTCCGCCGGTGTCCGGCGTAGCCACGCTAGTGCGATGACGATGACGCTGCCATTACGGCGCAGCACATGCAAGGTAACCATTATACGCTATGACAAAAACGATGACGCTGATGACGATGAAGAATAAGTGCGTTCCAGACCACACATTCTCTTTTAGGGGCGAAGCTCCTTAAGGTCGAGCCTTGCACATAACTAGCCGGTGCAGAAACGCTAGTACCCGACGCTCCCGCTAGTGGCGCAGCTGTGCTCTCACTTGATTTGCATAGCGCTTCGATACTGCTACTGCTGCTACACTTTACTACTGCTATGAACAACGAAGTAGACAAGGCGGCAGCGGAGCGGAGGGCTCGCAAAGCGGCTGCAGCGCGGGCTCGCCGTCAAGACCCGGAGGTGAGAGCTCGCGAAGCCGAAGCGAAACGGGCTCGCCGTCAAGCCGACGCAGAGCTGAGGGCCCGCGAAGCCGAAGAGAGACGTCAGCGCCGGCAATAAGATCCAGATGCGGGGAGGGCCCGCTAAGCGTCGGCGGCGAGGGCCCGCTAAGCGGCGGCGGCGCGGGCTGTTGCGACTGACTGAATAAGCAGAGCGTCCGGCGGGTGGTTTTGGGATCTACGTCATGCTTCCAGACACAGCGGAGTATTTCCATTTACCGCTCACCAACCAGAGCCACAACGGGGAGCACACCGCTGTGAAGCTCTCAAACGGAATCGTCATCATGACTATGTATCTGGCACCTAACCTGTCCAAGGGAAACATCGTCAAGTACATCGAGAAGGCGATGCTGCACTACGAAACTGAGTCAAACACGACCCTTTCGTACTCACCGGAGACTTTAACGTGGGCATCATGAACGACGACTGGCAAGTCCAACACATGGGGTCTCGTTACGCTCTCCGGTGCATTTCATATGACTACAAACGTCCCACCACTATCAGGGGAAATTTGATAGACATTGCATTCTCGAACTTTACACTATATCCTTGGCTTTATATTTTACGGACCACAGGGCCATTATACTGAAAGGGAAACGTTACCCAGCGCTTTGTCATGACTAAAATCAGGGGAACCCCCTCCTTGTGGTCCGCAATATAATAAAAGAGCTCTTGGACAAAACAACATCATCTACCCATATGTGAATAATGGGGGGATGGGGCTCATTCGGCAAGCATTATCAAATCATGAATGGTAGTCTACCACTATCCCTAAAGAGGAAGGTACATAACAGCTGCATCTTACCGGTACTTACCTACGCAGCAGAAACCTGGAGACTTACAAAGAGGGTTCAGCTTAAACTGAGGACGACGCAGCGAGCGATGGAAAGGAAAATGATAGGTGTAACCTTAAGAGACAGGAAGAGAGCGGAGTGGGTCAGGGAACAAACGGGGGGTTGAGGATATCATAGTTGAAATCAAGAAGAAAAAATGGATATGAGCTGGGCACGTAGCACGTCGGCAGGATAACCGCTGGTCATTAAGGGTAACTGACTGGATTCCAAGAGATGGCAAACGCTTGAGGGGGGAGACAGAAAATTAGGTGGGTAGATGAGATTAATAAGTTTGCAGGTGTAACGTGGCAGCAGAAAGCACAGGACCGGGTTGATTGGCGAAACATGGGAGAGGCCTTTGCCCTGCAGTGGGCGTAGACAGGCTGATGATGATGTGAGTAATAACACATTGTGGATATACTGTATCAATATGTGGATAATAATGCATTCTGTATATACTGTATACAATCACACCACCCCCGTGTTTGTGTCATGTCTTTTTTATGATCGAGTGGGCAAAATGTACGGAGGATTCACCGTTCACGATATTTAATCTCCGGAGCTTCGCCCACTCATCATCATTCACTTCGTGGATATGGCGGGACTTTTTTTTTTTGCTGAAATATGTTGCTGGGGGCCTGTTAGTCACAACACGCCACCTCGTTTGCTGCAGCGCGCGACAGATATTAAGGCGAAAACCTTTAATGTCTCATGCTCACGTCCATCCGGTGTCCGTCCGTCCGGTGGTGGTGGTGTGCGTCCTGGTCACCCTTACTGCGCATGCGCATACCCTCCCCACGCAGCTCCTCTCCCACGCTCCCCCTCTCTCTCCTCTAGGTATCCCTCCCGCCCGCGGCGTTTACACACCCAATGCGCATGCGCGTCCCCTCCCCCCTCTCTCTCCTACGCTCCCCTCTGTCTCCTCTAGGCATCCCTCTCACGGCGTCTACACCCCCATTGCGCATGCGCGTCCCCTGCCCCTCTCTCTTCTCTCCTACGCTTCCCCCCTCTTTCTCCTCGAGGCATCCCTTCTCGCGGCGTCCACACCCTCACTGCGCATGCGCGTCCCCTCCCCCCATCTCTCTCCTCTAGGCATCCCTGCCCGCGGCAACCACACCCCCACTGCGCATGCGCGTCCCCTACCTCCCTCTCTCTCTCCTCTCCTACGCTCTTCCTCTCTCACCTCGCCACGCCGACGCAGGCAGCGTCTGCTAGCAAGTTTCTTGATTGAAAAAACCGACTGCTCACGCTGCACAACTGTTCACTGGTCACCCCTATATATAGGCACTGGATCGTGACCTGCAAGGTAGTGTCGGTGGGAGATTTCTCCTGTGCCTTGTCGAACGATAAAAATTCGCAGCGTGCGCGTTAACTAAAAAAGCGGACTGCGGGTATCTGTGTCCACTCCGAGTCTTCTGTCTCTCATTGCCAATTAGCAGCGATTGGCATGTTCCAATTGGAAACACCGGTCCATCACTGTGTGATTGCGCCTGCCTAGATTTCTCTCCTGCGCAACGCCGCCATGAGCACCAGCGTCAACGCCGCCGCCAGTGTAAGCGTTAGCGCCCACTGCTTCGCATATACACATCATTCCCTTTAGCGGGAGATGGTGTAATTTTAAGGCGGAAGCCTTGAATGTCTCATGCTCACGTGCGTCCGGTGTCCGTCCGTCCGTCTCTTCGTCCGTCCACCCGTGTCAGTCCGTCCGTCCGTCCATGTGTCCGTCTGTCCGTCCGTCATTTCCTGTCCGTCCATCCATCCGTCCGACAAAACAAAAAGACAGGGCATTGTCATTCCAATGGCCACAAGCTTTCGCCGAACACACATTGACTGTACAAAGTGTCCTTCAATTTTTTTAATTACAGGCTCCTCATTACCGTCCAGTTTCAGTTTCGGTTTGAGAGAGCTCCAGAAATGACAAGCCGTCGGGTGCAGCTATCACCACCTAGCGTGCCCAGCTCTCGACCACGTCAGCACAAAGAACTGTGACGCATTTCCGCACGGTCCGCTTCAATAAGTCCTTTCGAATAGAAAACGGAACAGCAGTGTCGCGAAACACAAAACTTTCAACGCGTGCGGCGCGGCCACGGACTCACGACCAACCGCCGAGAAGTATAGACTGATGTAACAAACGCGGCAAAAGAAAAATGGTGGCTATGACGTCATGATAACTTGTTTTATTGACTGCAGCGTGGTGACGTGAGGGAAGTAAGGGGTGCCCATGATGTTCCTTTTGATGGTGTCAACACCTTCAAAATTGAAACTTCAATATTGCTGTAAAATACCTTCCGAGCTATATTCGCTGTTGATATTTTGCAGATGTTATGCGCATGTTCACGGCAATCGATCCCGCAGGCTATCTCGGCGGTAAAATTTTGCGTCAGTACCCCTTTAAAGACAGTAACTAGACAATCCTGGCAGAGAAATTTGGCAGCGATCACTGCGTAATCAACATTTCCCTCTCAACTCCAAAACAACACAGGGTCATAGGAGATGTGGTGATCACTCACTCGGAAAGGCACCGACGCCGTGAGCCCCCACCCGACTCCATAGCGGAATCGATTGGGAATTGTCAGAATGCATAATATCAAAACACAAAGATGTATTTGAAAAGGAGGAAAAACCAGCGACTCAACTGGAACCTTCTCCGCAGAATCGATGCTTTAGCAGAGGAGGCGAATCAATACGCTAGCAAAATTGCAACTGAGGGGCGGATCCTCTTCTGCAGCTTGCTACAGGACACTCTGAGCACAGCCAAAACTTGTGCCATCCTAAGGAACATGCTCAACCCTGAAAAATCAAAATCGACGACGAGCAGAGCATTACAGAATATCACACATGAGTTCCCAGGTACGGATGAAGAAATAATACAAGCACTTAAGGACAGATACATAGGAGAGGATACCGATAGTTCCAGCATTCAAATGAACTACACGAGTGCAAAAAACGAGAGACTCGACACCCGAATAACCAAGGAAGATGTCTTTGCGGCCGCCCAGGCAGCCAAGAGAAAGACTGCCCATTTGCAGATGAAATTACAAATGCAATGATAAGGAACCTCAGCGATAAGGTGATAGAGGCAACGACAAATCATTTTAATGACAAATATTGGCTCAAAGGGAAGATACCTGATGAATGGCAAGTAGCCAGTATTATCACGATACAGAAACCCGGGAAGAAGCCACCCCTGAAGGCACTCAGACCTCTATCTTTAACGTCATGTTTGGGGAGCTGGAAACTTCATAGAGGACAACGGCCTTTTGCCAGCCACAATACTGGATTTTCGCAGCGGCCTCTCCACTCAGGACGCGTTCCTCCTATTACAAGGGGAAGTTCTGAGCTCCATGCCCAAGCGAAGAGAACATCTAATACCATCCCTTGTTCATACGGGAGCATTTCACAATATCTCGCACAAGGTCATCCTATCGAAATTAAACAACATCGTATGTGGGGCAAACACCTACATTTGCATAAAGTATTTCCTCAAAGTGAAGCGAGCTACAACAAGCGTGGTACAAGTCCCGTCGAAACCTTTTCAGATGTCAAACAAAGGAACTCCTCAAGGAACCATCATCCCTCCCCTGCTCTTTAATATCACAATCATAGGACTCACGTGAGCCCTGGATGATGTGACGAGGTTGAGATACACCTTATATGTGGATGATATCACCCAATGGGCAACGCGTGGATTCCTCGCTATTGAAGAGCAGAAAATTCAAGAGGCTGCAACAGCAGTTGAAATTTTGCCAAAGCCAGCGGGCTCAGTTGTGCCTCAGAAAAACCTGAAATTATCAGGGTACATGGAGAAAGATACAAAAGTAATGGAAACATAGATATACACATTGAAGGTGTCAAAACTCGTGAGGTAACCGTGGCACGAATTCTGGGTTTCTGGGTTCACAGTAATGGAAGAGCAAACCACACAATAAACATATTAAAATCGTCTGCGAAACAAGCTAACTTTGCACGCGCTAAACAAATCTGAAGAAAACATAGTCTATAACCAGGGGTGCCTACAAAGTGGCCCTAGGGCTACCGGTAAGCACACCAACTGAAAAAGGTATTAGAACTCGGTATATATAACACATACCCTGAGCTTAAGACAGCGGTATTGAACGCGCAGAGGCATTGTCTAAGTCAGACGAAAGCGGGGAAAGAGAGATACTCGCTGGAGTAGGCTTCCCACCGTACCTGAGAACCTGGAGCAGGTTCTTGTAGAAACCCCGAACGTCTCAATATCTCTCCTGCTCAAGAACATGGACGTAAATACAAACAAAAGGCACAGAGAGTAGAGAGTGCGATGGCTCCGTAAAACATTAAAAAACAACAAAAAAAGTTTTGTATGTGGACGCCTCCAAATATAACTCTAAATGATCCGTTTAAATTGTATGATGAGATATGCATCGCTGTAAACGTCCTCGATCGCCAAGGCGAAATGCTTTGCTATTGCCCTTGCGATCAAAGAGCAACAACGGAGCGAGGAACCACAGACGATTATTAGTTCCGACTCACAGGAAGCGTGCCGTTCTTTTTTGAAAGTGCGCCTTCCGAAAAAAATAAGTAATTTCCTAGGTGGGAGATTGACAAACAAGTACAAACCGATCTGGTGTCCAGGACACACAGGCCTGGAGGGAAACGGGAATGCAGACGCTTTTGCTCGAGACCTTACGAACCGAGCAGAGCCTCGACCGTACTTTCGACCCTTCCAAACACCCCAGGAGGAAACGAACGAGGAGGACAACGACCCATCAAGAATGGCTCCTCACGAAATCCTTGCTCACCAGCGATGCACGCCAGAAAAATACAGTGCCCCCTCTAGTCATTAGCAGGGGGGAGGGGGGACGCGGTTGACCTCCGTACGATTCAAACGGGGTTTTTCCCAACCTGCAAAGATTAAACAATTTTTTTCCCGAACTGCATAGGCCAGCCTGTCTGTGGTGTGGCACCTCGCTATATCAGATTTAGTGGGTGTGCCTAAACCGACCACAAATTTACATACCTTTTTAGGTCAGTACAATCTCTCTAACAGTTTCGAGCGATGGGAGGCACAGCTCGCCAGCTCTGACCCGGTGGTACAGCTCGCGCTTCTGGGTCACGTCAGGCAGGCGGCAGCAGCCAGCGAGCCCTGGACATGGGACCCCACCCATCAACCTCATGACCACTTGTCCCAACCCCTTATGAATAAACTTCTCTCTCTCTCTCAAAAGAAAGCTATTCGATGGTGCAGCTCAGGTGACGAGCCTGCCCTCCATTGAATGGAGGTCACGTGGGGCACCCCCCTTGATGGCCCATCGGTGCCCTCGAGCCCCACAACAGACACCTTCTCTGGCTGTTCCACAGATGTCGGAAGCATGTGCTGCTCTCCACTGCTCGTCTCCCCTCTCTGCGCCTGTATCAGAGGCCATTACAGTGCTAAGGGAGGCCGAGACCACTCCTCATCAAGAACTGTTGGAAGAATGGGTCCAAGAATCGTCCTCGCAAGGACACGCGCAGATGTCGGCTCCTGTCGTTCTTGGCACGCCTCCAGTAGAGGCACCCGAAGAACCCATTGTCTCTATTGTCATGCTCGCTGACCCACTGGAGCCGCTTCGGCAGCTTCGAGAGCCGTCTGCAGAGCTGTCAATGGCACACGATCACGTTCCGCTGAGCGAGAAGGTTTCCCAGGACGAGCGGAGGAAAGTTCTCCCGTCGCTATTTCCACTGCCTGCTGACGCAATATTGATCACCAAGAAACGTGCGCGGGACTTCAAAAACCCGGCTACCGATGAGTTACCTACACCGCTTCCAGAGCCGACGGGCGTCGATGAAAACGAGGAGAGCGAGCGTCCCGTTGATAGCGTGGATAACTCGGCTGTAGGAAAGGATTTTTCAGTTTCCCCAAACCCGTAGAAGGTTCTTGAAGAATGTCCTGACTGTCGTCCCGATGCTGCAAATTATGCGGGTGTAACCGAAACGAAGCACCGAAAGACCTTGCCAGCCACAGTGCCTCATCGGATGCTGTTCCGGCATCCTCCCTCGGGCATGTCCCATGCACTGCTGCCTCCGCGACAAAGCCAAACCCGGCAGCCCGAAGCATGTTTTGCACCTCCTATGACGTCACAGCGTGGCCGAGACCAACCACAACGATTTAGCCAGAGTCGCCCACCAGACCCACTTACGGGAGATCGCCAATCAGAGTCCCAGCGTGGCCTGGACCGACCGCTGCGATGCAGCCAGTGCCGCCCACCAGAAGCATTGTCGGCATTGGCGTGCGCTCACAGCCATGGCCGAGTGTCATGATGATGAGAGGCAGTGGAGCTTGGGTCTCGTGCTCAACCAGCACGAAGATGAGAAAGACGCAGTGGAAATAGAACAGCCGGCCCAACGTACAGTCGTTGTCTCTGTTTCTCTTCCTTGACACATGTAATATTCCGGTAATATTGCGTGGTACAAGCGTATATTGCCATGGGGCGTCAGAACATGTAAATGTCATAACGACTTCGTTGTTTAAAGCCGGCCACCCATTACAAAAGGGTGGCTTTTTACCCGTACTGCGCGTATTTCCTTAACATCACGAGGTGGGTGCATCGCAAGTATGCACTAAGTGGTTGAAGTGCGCACTCGGGACAGCATATCGCTATTGCGTTCAACTCTTGAAGGCAAAGCTTAAGGGTCCCCCCAATTTTTTGTACAGTTTGTTATTAGTTAAACAGGTACGCACTGAGGCTCTGAGATTACTGGTGCACTGAAATGCCGTGGTTCTGTTCGGCATGCGGCTGTGCGATCATCAGCAGCCGCGACGATGTCGTATTTCACCGCTTCCCAAAGGAGAAGAGGCTTGCCGCTCATTGGGTTGCAGCAGTGAAAAGAAATAACTTTGTGCCTACGGTGCACAGCATGATCTCTTCGAACCATTTTCGGGACGTGGACTATCACCGGAGCCTCTCGACAGTGAGGTTACTCGGGATTCGCGTGAAGTGCGCCAGGCTGATGCCCGGCACGGTTCCTTCAGTGTTCTCGCACGGATCCGCGTCACTGCCGCCGAGAGCAGCTTTCGCCAAAAGAAGAAAAATTTAGATAAGTTATCGAAAGCGGTGACTTCTGATTAGCGATGTCTGCTCATGCGCGTGGAATACCTGCGCTGCTTATTCGTGCATATGCGTCTGGCCATCGTGTTCCGCGCACGTGCATCTCACGCCAGCGCGGGCTTTCGGTCGCCGTCTCCTTACAAGGAAATGCCGTCGCCGGTGTGCCTTCCACTCTCTCCTTCTCGCTATATTGTCTGTTTTCTTCTATCATCTTTACTTCCCCCATTGTCCGTCCCAAAAGGCGCCGAGCCGGGCCCCTACGATGGGAGGAGACAATAGCATCCTTTTCTTTTTCGAATCACTGTATCTCTCTCTTTCGTCTCTACATATATTATGGCAGACACGAAGGTGCAGCTCACACCCTGTCGTGTCTTCCTTTGGCAGGTGCTGCGTTGGCAAATATGTAGCCGCTGCCCGCCGCGATTTACCAGCGGCTATGACGAGGTCACGGGCTTCATCCCAATCATAGCGACCGCATTCTAAGACGGCGGAAAGCGAACACCCGCGCGTCGTATATTAATTTGCTGGAAGGTAGAGAAACCGAAATGGTAAAAGGATTATGAGCCTTTCGCAATAGCTTCTCTTTAATGATCGTAACTTTTTCAGGTAAATTTAGTTTTTCTTTTTATTACGTCGAAGTGGTGTAATTCACCGTTTGTTAGGCTACTTTGGAGGTAAATGAACACGAGAATTATCAATATTATGCCTGGTATGTTCGGGGTTAAAGTAAAACGCCATGATTACAGATGCTATATTCAAGATACGCGCGTAGCAATGAGTTGACATTTCGGGTGTGGTTATTCCAGGTCCTAAATGAAGCGTCCGGAGCCAGCCAGAGCAGCACACAGCATGGAAGTTACCCTGTGTTTAGAGAAACAGAAATCATTTTGACAGAAGGATCAGCTGACTCGTGAGTTAGTAGAACCATACCATATCCGCAAGAGGGGACATGACTGTTAGTCCAGCCACAATTGTGCGGCACAATAAAGAATACGCGTATCTAGACACGTATAGTGATTCAATATCTAATGAATGACATGTAACGCAGAAAATTCTTGTTCTGCCGATACGAGTCCTTTTTTATTTTTTTTTGTTGCACCCTGCTCTGTTACACATGCGCGAAGAGCGATGTATCTGCTTATATATACGTTTTCTCATTAATAAAACTTCAGTTGTGAGTGTAAGCGCTGTCCTGTCTGCTTCTACTTGTGTGTTTTCGGTGCTCTTCAACCAAATTTTCAAACATGAACGTACACCAACTGGCTCAACTTTCCATCTTGCTGCAAATTACCTTGAAGCGCATCAGAAACATACTGACGTACCACCTAGCCCTCATTGCCGCCTTATTAACCTGTGTTCACAAGTTTTCCATCTCTTCAAGCTTCCATCTTCCTCTGAACTCCTGCCTGTTTTTTGTATTTCATGACTTGAGTTTGCGTTGCCAATTTATTACATGTACGTACAACTTCTTCCAGGTGTACAAGTTCGTATCCTCAGTAAAGATGTAGCCACACAAGTGGAAGTGGCATGGCCAGTGCAGTATAGTTGTGGTAGTGATGAAATAGTTGACGAACCTGCACCAAAACAAGACAGCGATGATGACTACAGCCCTCTTGATGACCAGCATGATGAGTACGCAGACATGTTCACGCTACTCTAATGGAATTATTACATGCAATACTTATAGCTCCTTATATTTATTGACATTTACTCTATCCTGCAATGTGAAAAGTCACAGAAAAGTATTTTTGCTTCGTTTACTTTCTCTAAGCTTTTTTGCATTGTTCTCTGGTTTCTGCAGGAACACATACCCCAGTTAAAAGCAGCTAGCACTGACCAGCACCAACGCAATCGAGTGTTTTTTGTGCAAAAGGAGCACTTGGGAGAGCTTCTGAGAGTCTGCCACACATGCCTGGCCCCATGCAAGCAAGTGGATATCGAGTGCAGCGGAACAGTTTTGAACGTTCACACAGAATGTTTTGCTGGGCACCATTTCATTTCGCAGATCCAGGAAATATATCGGCAGCAACCCGTGGCCAACGTAAAGCTGTGTGCCGCAGTGTTGTTTTCGGGCAACAACCCGACTTCCTGTCTTAGAATGCTGGCCTCCATTGGTGTCCAAGTGGTCAGTGAGAGAACCTTTTTCGCTCTTCAGAGAAGCTATTTCTGTCCAGCAATTGACACCGTAAGTAGACTGTACAACGACTGTTGATCTATTTTTTAAAACATAAGTACACAATGTTTTGTGCTTATAGGTTTGGACAGCTCAGCAACAACACTTGCTCGAACAAGCTCGTGGAAGGTCACTTACTCTGAGGCCTGGCATCACGCATGAATATTATGCTTGGCACTTGGTAAAAGGTACTTGTAACTGCGCTTTGAACATATATTCGATGTACATTAAATATGGTAAGATATGTGACAAGAATTTTCCGAAACATATTTCAGGTGTGTCGAAGGAACTACACGCTGCAGCAAAGCAGTCCGGTTGTGGGGATCTGAGCCCTTGATTAAAATCTACAGAAAACTACTTGTATTCGTCTGCTGCCTCAAGTGCAGGCCACAAGGACCTAATTGTGCCGAAGTGGCTGTTGGTGCTCAATCACATACGGAATGTTCATGTTCACCAAAGCGACCTGTTTCTTGCCGGCCTTCATGGAGAAATTGAACCGAAAGAATGGCTGGATGGAGGTAAGTCTTATAGTCTTAGTGGGGTGTATTTTCTGTTTTAAATACTGTAACATCTTGTGCATGCGTTCTTACCACAATGTTGGAAGTGTACCAACCATCATCTATACATCTAGGAAGCTATCAGGATTTTACACAATATTTTTGTTTGCGTAAACAGAACAGTAAAAGTGTTGCTGATCACTTTTGCAGAAGCCAGCAACGTTCATGAAAAAGAAGAATTTTCATGCACCCACTTGCAGCATGAAGCTGCAAAAAAAAACCTTAAATGAATTTTTCTGAAAGCTTCCAAACACAGAAAGCGTTTTGCCGACTGGGAAGTCCTCGTTATAAGACATCAGGCATTTTGTTATCTCATGAGCCTCTAGTTAGATCCAAAGTGAAAAGCAAGCGCATCAGTCTTTATCTTGGACGTCAGTGTCATCATATAATAAGTACTTTCTTTGCTAGCTAGGGACCACAATTACTACATTTTCCAGAAAAAAAGGAGAATAGGAGAGTGCAGACTATGTTTTATTGTTGCGAGCACAAATAAAACAACTGGTAGACTGTGCTCTTTTTAATGCTTTTTTCTGCACTTTATCGTGATTTTGTGATGCAGTACATTTGCAAATGTGAGTTCAGATAACATAATTTATAAAGACTTAATTACCTTTTTTGTTTACAGACTCCAAGGCCTTCAAACATCTCAGTGATAGAGCTACGGGAAAGCCACTCCTTGCTGACATGCCCCTGCTTTCGACGCCATTTCAAACTCATGGCGTAGAAGTTTTCCGCAGCCTTCTTGTACACTTTGCACCAAAGATCTACCAGTATTCTTGCGAAGAAATGAAAGCCGGGTATGTGTTTAACTACTGCTTTTTATTCTGCAAGTACTAGTTAGAAGGCTAAAGCTGGCCCTTTCATTATTTTTTTCATTTCAGCAAAGTCTGGACTATATTTTGAAACAAAGATGCACTACTGTTTTTAATTCATGCAGCATAAAATGTTTTACTTTTATGCCTGTACAAACAAAAGTGTGCTCTGTGGACAGGGCGGCAAGACGGACAGTACATGCAATAACTTGCGGCTTAAGCTTATCAGATGCCAAAAGCGTACATATACTCTAGCACGGCAGGTACGCAGAATGCACCATGCGTGGATGGCCACACATTCCATCGTCATTATGGAAAGCATACAGTGGAATAAAAAAACTGCCAGGCCTGCGCGGAACGCAGAGCACAGTCACAGCGAAAGCTGAAGAGTGACCATTCTAGAGCCTTTTTTAAACACTCTTACACTACTACAGGGGCACTTGCATGGTACCCACTACGCCATAAATCACCATAATTTTTGTGTAGTGTGGATGCGTCCACTGTTCAATTATTCGTCATTACTCGGAAAAGCGCGCTACCCCCCTACACATTTGTAACACATTATGTGCACTTTTTGGTACTGTGGTTGACGACGATGAAGAATTAAGTCTCAGGCTTTTGAAATGGGTTGGAGCATTGCACGACCCACTCTTTACGCAATTCGCATTGTGTGACGCTTGGTTGTTACTTTACTGTTCTAAAACGCTTTACAACACACGTTAACGCGATTCTTCACCCCATATGAAGCCTGCATAGGGTCAATTTGTACCGCAGTTTCAAGCAGCGGCTGTGTTTCAAACGGCTGTGTTTGAAAATGCTGTCTGCTAGGAACAGCGTATCGGCGACAAGCCGAGGATCATCGACACCGTTTTTTTGATGAAGATGCAAGCTACAAAGTTGTCCTACCCCGTCTACCAACTCGTAACGACGTTCTCAATTCTGTATTCCTTCATTCGGACTTAGGTGGTCGACCATACCGAGCCCCAGACTTCCATGACGCTCTGCTTGAAGTGGTGACTACTGCGGACGTTTAGGTGTGGGACAGTATCAAATGAGCCATCTATGGATGGTTACCTGCGCAAGCAGAGTTGCAAAGCAGAAACTTGTCACCCGTGGTGAGCTTCGCGTAAAAGGGCGAAAATGCATTGTAATAGTTCCGAAGACCAATGATATTAAACTAAAGCTGCTATGGCTTCCACCTCACCTGGAACCACGGCGTGTTGACGAGGCGTTTCAAGCTTATGGTCTGGTGAAATCCACAGAGAGAGAGACATGGAGACACGCTGGTATGGATCAGTGGATGACAACAAACCGGGATGTGGCCTTAGAACTCAGGGATGACATCACCGTAAGCTCAATACCACATATTATGACCATCTACGGTCACCAGTGCCTAGTACTTATTCCTGGGAGGCCTCCTCTGTTTCTTCGTTGCAAGCGAGTGGGACACGTTCGTCGACAGTTCAAAACACCGCGGTGCTTGCAGTGCCATCGCTTCGGTCATTTTTCGGATGCCTGCGTGTCGACCTATGCAACCAAGCTTCGTTCTGGCCATTCTAGCAATGGAGAGCCTCATCTGGACCATCTAATGGATGCTACCGAGGTGGTTGACGCGTCCGGTGAGGCAGTGGGTGGCATCAAAGAAGATGAACACCTGGCCGTGGAGCCCATGCCGAGTAGTCCCAGTTACGATGCTAAGAGCGCGAGTGAAGACACGAGAGACGAGGACCCTGTTGGGGAACGTGGCTTGGAAAACTCAAAGGAAAAGCCTGCAAATGAAGAGGACGTAGAAGAGGCAATGGATAGCTGCCAGACAAGGAAACGCCCGGCGCCGGAAAGTGATGAAGCAAGAACGAGTGCCTCGGACGCAGCAGAGCAGGCGACGTCAGGCGGACAACGTGTTGTCTCCTTTGGAGATGGAGGGACGCGTCGCCTGTGCCAACGTTCTCAAGAAGATGCCACAAAAAAGTGCAAAGGAGGTAAAGCCACAAGTTCACCTGTGGCTAAAGGTGATCAACAAAAGGTTTAAGGGAGCAAAATGGCTACTGCGTTTACCTGTGTAGCGACACTTAACGTGCGTGGCTTGAGAAATGTGAGGCGTCAACGACAGTTAAACCACGTGCTTAAGCAGCATGATGTTGATGTTCCTGCAGTACAAGAAACCAAGATTTCTTTGACTCGAGATGCTAACTTTGCACTGGAAACTTTTCCAGATTATGATTTGTACATTAGTCAAGCACGTGGTCTTTCCGCTGGATGCTTTTTATTAGTTAGAAAGCAGTTGGGTCATTCTTTCTTGTCGCTGCATATTGATGGGGAAGGCTGTCTTATTTGCTGTGACATCTGTTTTCATTCTCACATTTGGAGGTTTGTTTGTGTGTACGCTCCCTTAAAAGTGAATAAAAGGAAGACTTTCTTCCTGTCCTTAGCTTCGTTGCTGAACACTGATAGATATTTGATTGTGTTAGGGGACTTTAATTGTTTGTGGCTCTAGGGATCACTTATATTTACCAAATCGGTACGATGCAACTGTCGCTTTACTGCAGCAGTTAATGAATGACCATCATCTAATAGATGTGGGAGAGCATGCGCCTTCCTCGTTGAGGTTTACGCATTTTCAAGCGTCTTTCATGCTCGGCTTGACCGCGTATCAGCCTATGGTCTTACGTTCACAACTATGCTATAAAGCCTATATTTTTCATGGACCATTGTTTAGTGAAAGTTTTATGGGGTCCTCGAAAATTTCGCAAGATTCCTCCAAATTGGGAATTATGGAAGCTCGACGTAGAGCTCTTGCACGAGGAATGTTTCTTAAAAATAGTCATAGAATTGCTGCATCAGGTAACACAGTATCGGCAGCTACCAATTTTTGCTCAATGGAAAATGGTCAAAGAAAAAGTTAAGTACAAAGCGATTAGTATCTCATGGGATCTAGTCCAAAGAAAAAAAATCCACGCATATCCACGGAGTGAATGATGATGAGTGGGCGAAGCTCCGGAGGTTCATCGGTAAAAACCGTGAATCTTTCGAGAATCTACCCAGTACATCATCCAAGACGTGACAAACATTGTGTGTATATATTAAGAAATTTTATTTATTCGTGAGCCGTGATTTTCCGTTTTCGTACTGGAGCCGTGTTTTCTTCGTTTGTCGTGAGCCGTGGTGGTTACCGTTTACATAAGCCGTGGCTTCCGTTCCGCCTTCATTATAACGGCTTTATGGTCGGTGAAGTGGAGTGATAGGGGTTCTTGGATGGGTCGTAGTGGCAAGTTTGCAAAGACGACATCTGTGAAGGTTCCTCGCATGGTTGTGGGTTGCATGTGGTCGATCCCTAGATGGCACCGCAGCGCCATCTAGAGATCATTCTGAGACCTAGAGGTGGCTGCGACGCTTATTCTTCATCGTCATCAGCGTCATCGTTATGATGCATAGTGGGTACATTCCATGTGCTGTGCCGTGATGGCAGCGTCATCGTCATCGCACAGGGGTGGCTACGACAACGACAACGACGCCGGACTAGCCTATGCCCTAAGGAGCTTCGCCCCTAAAAGGATGAAACGCGTCACCTTTATGATTTACTTAATAAGCTGCATGCTTTCGAAAGCCAGGAGCCGGGGTTGTAAGGGGACGAAATAAATGTAGTTCGTCCACAAATACAGAAACATGACATGGGGGCAAGTATTGCAAATGAGTTCTGCGGAATCCCCCAAGGTGGCGGAAGGGTTAAGAAAGGGAAAATACACAACCACCCATTTGTAGCACGAATCCACAAGGAAACCCCGGACCAGGACGAATTTTTCGGCAACTAAGAAGCTTTTCTTTCTGAGAACTCCGTATGTATTTCCCTGTGGCTTCCAGCTATAAGCGGGTGGCTGTGTATTTTCCCTTTCTTAACCCTTCCGCCACATTGCGGGATTCTGCAGAACTCATTTGCAATACTTGTGTGCATGTGCTTCGAGTTGTCGAGGAATTCGCCCTCGCGCTGCCAATTGCTAGCTTCCTGGTTAGCTCAATTGGTAGAGCGACCGCCCCGGAGGGGCATTGGTCCCGGGTTCAAACCCCGGACCAGGACGGATTTTTCGGCAACTAAGAAGCTTTTCTTTCTGGGAAACCCGTATGGATTTCCTTGTGGCTTCGTGCTACAAACGGGTGGTTGTGTATTTTCCCTTTCTCATGACACGGAGGCATACAGAAGGGCACTGATTCGTTCACGTATTATTTGTTTCACTGAAGATGAACCCACCAAAAGAGCACTTGGGGATGAAAAGCCATACGCGCTCTCGAAGCAGATATTGCAAATTGATACATGTGGCTCCATATGCACAGACACAGCAAATAAGAGCCGCATTTGAAGATCATTACAAAAATCTTTTTAGTGCACCTGAGCCTTTGGCTGATTACGAAGAAAAAGCTAACCGATTGATTGCTCCAATGCCAAATTTACTGAAGGATGATCGGCTCACTGTTGATGGGCCTATAACTAAGGGAGAAATTGGAACTTTGCAGAAAAACAAAACTCCATGCCCAGATGGCCTTAGCGTGGAACTTGACATGAAATTTCAAGAACTTCTAGTGCCTTTTCTTGAGCCACTTTTAGATGCGAAGCATCTTATGGCGAAGCTTAATCCGGTGGTGGTGGTGGTGGTGTGCCGCGTGCCCATCCTTACTGCGCATGCGCAAGCCCTTTAAAAAAATAAAAATAAAAAACCTCCTCTCCCCCTCTCTCTCCTTTAGGCATGCCTCCCCGCGGCAACCACACCCTCACTGCGCATTCGCCTCCCCTCCTCTCTCCAGTGTTACACTCCCCCCTCTCTCCTCTAGGCATCCCTGCTCGCGGCGTCTACACTCCCCACTGCGCATGCGCGTCCCCCCTCTCTCTTCTCTCCTACGCTCCACCCTCGCCTCGCGACGTCGACGCAGGCAGCGCCTGCTAGCGAGTTTCTTGGTTGAAAAAACCGACTGCTCGCGCTGCACAACCGTTCACTGGCCACCCCGTATATATGGCAATGGATCTTGACCTCCAAGGTGGTGCCGGTGGGAGATTTCTCCTGTTCGTTGTTGAACAATAAAAATTCGCAGCGTTCGCGTTAACTAAAAGCGGAGTGCGGGTCTCTGTGTCCAGTCGGAGTCTTCTGTCTCTCATTGCCCATTAGCAGCGATTGGCATGTCCCAGTAGGAAACCCTGCTCCATCACTGCCTGCTTTGCGCCTCCCCAGTTTTTTTCGCCTGCGCAACGCTGCGATGAGCGCCAGCGTCAACGCCGCCACCAGTGTAAGCGTTAGCGCCCGCTGCTTCACATCTACACATGGTTCCCTTTAGCGGGAGATGGTGTAATTTTTAGATGCGAAGCATCTTATGCTCGGGGCTCTGTCCGTCCCTCCCGTGTCCCGCGTCCCCCGTCCCGCGTCCGGTCACTGTCATGAAGTAGGGAAGCACCCATTATGCGAACCAGAACCCTGTAGTAATATGAAGGCCGTCAACCCTAACACAGTCATCAGAGTCATGGCCGAGAGCACAGAGAGGCTGCTTAGCAATGGCTAGGCAGGTAGTGTCTGTCGCCCAGATTGACCCCATTCCTTGAGTCATGGCCGAGAGCACAGAAAGGCTGCTTAGCAATGGCTAGGCAGGTGGTGTCTGTCGCCCAGGTTGACCCCATTCCTTTATCTTCCTTACATGAGTTTGGAGGGGGCTTAGTCCGTCCCTCCTTCCCGCGTCCCACACCACCACAGCGCATACGCGTCCCCTCCCCCCTCTCTCTCCTACGCTCACCGCCTTTCTCTCCTCTAGGAATCCTCTACTCTACGGAACGGCCCCCGCGTCCCCTCCTCTGTGCTCTCCTACGCTCACCCCGATCGTCTACTCTACGGAGCGGCGCATGCGCGTCCTCTCCCTAACCTCTAGGAATACTCTACTCTACGGAGCGGCTCCGGCGTCCCACAGCGCATGCGCGTCCTCTCCCCCCTCTCTCCTCTTGGAATCATCTACTCTACGGAGCGGCTCACGCGTCCCACACCCCCGCAGCGCATGCACGTCCCCTCTCTCCTCTCCTACGGTCCCCCCCCGTCCTCTCGGAATCATCTACTCTACGGAGCGGCTCACGCGTCCCACACCCCCGCAGCGCATGCACGTCCCCTCTCTCTCCTCTCCTACGGTCCCCCCGTCCTCTCCTCTAGGAATCCTCTACGGAGCGGCGCGAACGACAGGTGGTGCGACAGCTGCATACTCCGCTGGGGGCGCCACGGTAGTTCCGCGGTATGAAAATGACGATGCGCGCGCTTCATTCTCTCTCCTGTGCAGCGCCGCGATGAGCGCCCGGACCGCTGCCGTGACACGAGAGCGGCGACGTTCCTCCCGCTCAAGCTAATTATCTCCCCCGCTGTTTCGCATCGACACATGGTTCCCTTTAGCGGGAGATGGCGAAGTTTTTTTAAAGAAGCCTACGAGTGCAGTGAACTGCCTCCTTCTTTCTATCTAGGACATACAACTTTGATCCCGAAAAGTACCGACAGTGAAGTATTAAACAGAGTAACTGGGTACAGGCCGATATCTTTATGTAACATTGATTATAAGATATTTGCGAAAATACTTACGAACAGGTTGCAAACAGTGATTACTAAATGTGACGGTGCCCATCGAGCATGTGGAATTCGAGGCCGGTCGATACAAACTAATATTCATATAGCACGGTCAGTCCTTAGGTGTATTGATGGTAGCATGAATCAGGTAGCTCTTCTTCAGATTGACCTTGCAAAGGCTTTTTATAAGGTACGGCACAATTTTTCGTTCCGACTACTAAGGCATCTCCACCTAGGAGATGTACTGTACAACGGCATATCACTTTGTTATAAAAAAAGTGCGCCACAAGATTAATTGTGAATCGCACGCTTTCAGGTAAAATACAGATAAATTCGTCAGTACGTCAGGGGTGTCCGCTCTCACCTTTGCTTTTTGCAATATGCTTGGAACCAGTGTTGCGGAGTTGCCATTCCGGAATTGGAATGACTGCGGTATCATTCCACATTTTCGCGACCCCAGAATGGAATGAGGACAACACTTGGAGGAATGGAATGCGAATGGAATGAAGCGCCTTTTGCACGGAATGGAATGGGAATGGAATTAGGTCTTTTTCTGAAAATACAGCATGTTTTCGTCTACGCGCTATTTTTCAAACTTCAAACATGAACTAGTCAGAGCCTCGAATTTAACAATAAAGCAGTATTTTTAAAATGGCTGGGCTGATTACAAGCACGGTACATTTATAAGCAACGCGCCTACTACATTTCTGTCCTTATATAGACTGTGTTGCTCCGCTATTCCTCGCGTAAACATAGCTCTATGCCTTTGGTACCCTTCATGAGGAACTACGGCGGCGTCATACCCGCCGCCCCTTAAGCCTTGCGATTTTTTAAAGGCGATAGTCTTTCTTGGGATACCTAAACGGAGAAATTTTGGTCTGTCTGTCTGTCTGTCCGTCTGTCTGTTTGTCTGTTTGTCGGCACGTCGCACGATTCAGCGGCTGGCCAAAGTTTGACTGCTTTCTGAACGCCCAGCCAACTTGATCAGTCGTTTTTGTGCATACCTGTGAACATTGTCGATCAAAAAAGCAAATATTACGCATATCTGAGGCGCAACAACAATACGGAAGTATTAAGTGGTGTGTTCTTTTATAGAAAATACATAGATACTTAATTCTGAAGACCCTAGTGTTTCTTAGGCTGCGCTGAAAATGCGGGCTGCCTTGCAAAAGCGAAGAGCCGTCGTCTATCTCCGAGGTCGCGCGAAGTGCCGCGTGTTTCATCCGACGCGCGATAGCTGGCGCAGTCTGCCCTCGTCGCTGCAAACAAGAGAATCTCTTTTCGTGGTCGCTCTGCGCGCCTTCTCAGCTTTTTACACGGTGCCAAGAACACCGCGCTTGCGGCGAGAAGACGCTTGGTCATGCCAGGACGGAAATGGTCGAGAACAGCATCACAGGTGGCCGCGGATGAGACCGGCAGAAGACTATCGTCTTTCGATGACATTTGCAGCGAAGCACGCAGATACGCGGCCAATTTTTTCCCCTCGGCGGCGCCCCAGCCGCCTGCTGTCTCCCTCGCGTACGCATCGCCAAGCAAAGAGGGGATTGGGGAGGAACGTATTTTCCTACACCCTTAATTGCTACTACTGTAATATCATGCTCAAAATAGTCATGTAGGCCTGAGTAATAGTTTTTTCGAAGTCGAAGGCTACAGCGCATTTTCTAGGTACACCTTTAGTTAGCCAGAGCTAAGGGTAGGCCTGGTGTAAAAGTGTGAACGATCTGCCAATTTGTACAAGAGAAACCGAGGCATAAGTTAGTGTACAAACTAATGCATTATCCCAGCAGACACTGAAGGGACAAACAAATTATCCCTGCGCGTTGGTTCCCATTGCTACTCCCACACAAAAGTAGCGAATATTCTATGCACAGCCTGATCTTTATTTCATGAGCAGTTTAGTACCCGACACGAAAATAACCTTTGCGACAGGGAAAACATTGCATACCTGCGCACAGGCGAACGCAGAAAGTTCTCCTCAGCCCATCCATGCATGCGAGGTGCGCTTGACAGGCGTGAGTGCTGAGGAGCAGTGCGGCCCAGTGTTCCGTATTCGATGCAAAGGCGCAAGGTGCCCGAGCGGTGCACTGTTCCAACTAATACCAGCAGGTCCAGAGGGTATTGTTCCCCATTAACCAGATATTAGTTTCATCCATAATCACGACCGCTCCAGACGCGTGGAAAAACTGCTTAGTCTTCTTGAACACTATTTTTCTCTACATAAAAATACGCTATGTCGTCATTTTAGCATTAAAACATTTAAGCATAAACAATATTAAAACATCACCATTCGTTCAAACCTGCTGAATAGGCGAAAAATTGAAGGACACTTTGTACATTCCAAAGTGTGTTCGGCGAAAAGCGTGTGGCCATTCCACTGACTATGCCATGTCTTTTATCTTTTACACTCTCAGTTGGATAACACACAAACCGATTGTGTGCGTGTTTTCTTTAATTTTTTACCGCGAATTGCAGCGACACGCGAGACAGACGGACGGACGACGGACGGATGGGCGGACAGACAGACGGACGGACAGATGGACGGACAGACGGATGGACAGATGGACGGACGGACAGATAGACGGACGGACGGACGGACGGACAGACAAGCGGATGGACAGACGGACGGACGGACAGACAGACGGACGGACGCACGGAGGGACGTACGGACGGATGGACGGACAGCCAGATGGACGGACGGACGGATACCGGACGGATGGACACCGGACGGACGGACAGACGAACGGACACCGGACGGACGGACACCGGACGGACGGACAGCCAGACGGGCGGACAGACGGACGGATGGACACCGGACGGACGGAGGGACGGACACCGGACGGACGTGAGCATGATACATTAAAGGCTTTCGCCTTAATACTATAGGTAGCGGGAGAACTGCCCTTATGGGAATTAGTAGGGTGGATGTACTGCATGAGATATGTCACGAAGCTAATATCCCTCGATCTTGGTAACGTGTTTGTGTTTTGGTACTTTTGCAATTATTAATGCATATGATGATGACATAAGCTTTATGGGGCGTTCATTCTTAACTCGATAAAACTATCAAGATGCCTTTCCTACGTTGAGGAATTACAGGAATGGAATTGAACTGCCCAGCCATTCCCGGAGTGGGAATGGGCTAAGTTTTTTCATTCCGAGGAATTGAAAGGAATGGAATTGCGGCTTCTTCTAATTCCCCGGAACGGAATTGGAAATGTAATGGAGGCGCCCATTCCGCAACACTGCTTGGAACCTCTTTGTTTAAGTATACTGCTTAATTCTGGTATTAAATATATAGATATAAACCGACGAAATTAAAGTTCTAGATTACGCGGATGACATTGCCTTCTTTTGCGTGGATAAACCGAATGTTCGGGAAGCACTAAACACTACTGCGCGTTTTTGTGAAATTCCGGGAACGAGTATAAATTTCGACAAAAGCAGAGGATTCTGGCTGGGCAAGTGGGCTCTAACGCCTTCGGTGTTTGAAAATATTCATTGGAATAACACTCCGGTGCGTTATCTAGGCCTGCCTCTTGATAAATACCGTAATAGAGGTCCTCATTGGACGTCCGCGATAACTACTTTCCGTCGAAAGGTGTCAACTTGGCAAGGACGCGACATTTCTATTTCCGCGAGAGCTAAAGCTTGCAACATCTTTCTTGATTCAAAGCTTTTCTACATTCTACAAGTATTGCACTGCTCTCGCGTACATATTCAGGCGTTTCACAGGATATTTGCCTGCTTTATTTGGAGTTCGTCCTGGGAAGGCTTGAGAAGAGACAACCTATTCCTTCCGCTTGAGAAGGGTGGGCTTAGTCTTGTGCATTTGTTTGTACGACAACTGGTGATGCAATTTTTCGACCTTAAGGATGTCTGTCACCCGTTTCTTCTGGCTATAATCCGAAACCGTCTTACTTACCATCTCCCTATTCTTTTCTTGACGACAAGATCTGCTAAAGAATCGCAATTATGGGTTTTTTTAAATAGATTGTCGACACTGTGCAGTTTTTGGAAGCTAGATTCACGGTAGAATACTTATACAACGTTGACGGAACAACGCTAATAGCCGCACTGGTGAGTACCCTTTTCCCTGAACCTGTTTACAGACAGCAATATTTATCTCGCTTTGGTCAGGATGTGTTCTTTCGAGTACGTAAAATGTGCATATCACCAGCAGCGAAAGCATTTTTCTTTAAGCTGCACACCTCCTATGTGCCCTGGTCTGTAAATGGCAGGCTAGGAAATATGCCTGAAACAATCGAGCATTGTTTTATTCATTGCCATGATGCATTGCATTTTTGAGACATTCTCAAGAGAACCATCAAAAAAAGAATTTCCAATTACATCACATGGTGTCCGGTTCCTCCCGTTGAAAAAGATCATCAACACTACTGCACCATACGACTTAATCATGTTGCTAGGCCTTTATTCGTTATGGAGAAGCCGTATGATTGACAGACATGCTCAGCCACCTCGCTTGACAAGGTCCGTCTTTCTAGAAGAAGCAGCCAATGTGCGTAGTGTTGCTGAGACTTCTGACGCTATTCCGGAGTGGCTTGGACTTCTGGACGCTTGTGTTTTTTTACCGGACTTTGAAAATTTATTGGACTGTGTGAAATTGTGTATTTTGTTCATGTGGGCGTAATTCTAAAGTGATGAATTCTATTGGCGCAGATGACAATATTGCATGGCTTTATTCCCTTGTATTAAAGAAAAAAAAAAAGCAGCGTAGTAGCTCCGTGGTGGAGTGCTGGGCTTCCACGGAGAGGGCCGGGTTCAATTGCCAATATTTGATAGGTATTTTTCTGTTAATTTTTTTTTATTTCGTGCGATAGTGGTCATGGACACCGGTGGCGGCAGCGGCGGTGGCGGTGGACTACGGCGCAAAAACGACCCTTGTTGTGATCTCATAACAGCTTTCGCTGTAAAACTAGCCATGGCGGTCTTTCTAAAAGCAGCTGTTCTTCACGCAATGGTACTGACCTTCTCGTTCTTTCTAATATGAAAAGATTCTAATTGCTTATGCTCAAGCACATCCCCACTGTTAATCAGAGTTTGGATGCCAGAGAGTGAAATCATATATGAACAGGTCTCACAGTGCACTGATTATGCATATTGCATAATTCTTCATACACAGCTCATACTGCAATGCTTGATTGTTGATGCAAAATACTCTGATTGATGCAAGCCTTTCTGCATATAAGCATAATTTGGTTTGTGTGTGCACACTGTTGGTACTTGATCTATCAACCTTAATTTCGAGTTAGAATGTGTTTCGTCTGTACTTCAACCCCTACGTTTTGATTGTATGTCTGTTTTGTGCATTTGCTAAAAATAACTGTGAGGCACTGCTTTTCAGGACTCAGCTTGCTGCGCTTCATTATAATGAAAATAGTGAACAGCAACCAGCGTGCACGAAGAAAGGTGCTTTGCGATGGAACATGAAGCCCCCGAAGGCTAGGCGAGGTGAACCTGTCGTGTGTCGCGTGAAGGAAGAGTCCGCGTATGGTAGGTTAACCAAATTTATGTGTAAGAAAGTCATACAATCTTTGTAAATTTTGACGTAAGGTATGTGCAAACACTTCTGGAGTGTGTTATGGCCGAAATTACGAAGCCAGGGCCCAGGAGAATTCGTGAAAATTCTACTCCCCCACCGTTGAGCAGCTGTTTCCGCCAGGCTTCAAAAGAAGAGCTCGTCTAGAAGAAAACGACTAGACCTAATGTGTAGGCCTAATGTGTAGCGCGTGCAAGACACTACTTGCTCGAGTGTTAATTGGATTACCGTTTACCTCGTTCATGAAGCACTAGAGCTTGTTACTGCATAGGCACACCGGCCTGTCTGGAGGGTTTTGAGGAAATGTCGTATGGGGACTGAGGTCAGGCTTGCCCTAAAATGCGCGAGTCATTGATCGAAACACCCGAGAACCGTTCAGGCCAGTCACTGGGGTAGAGCAATCTATTCTTCTATTTATTTAGCTGCGCTGCATGAGGCCTGAAGTACACGTTCCACAGTGCCGAGAAGGCACCCGAGAGAAATGACAGCGGCCCCAACGATAGGTTTATGTGTTTTCTGGCGCTCTGTTATTGTTTTTTGTCATACAGTGTTCCGCACACTCAATCGAGCCATGACGTAACGGCGACGAAGGTGAGAAGAGGACTGAGAACGCAGGTACAGGAAGAGGAGAAGAAAGAAGACATGATGGCGATCATGTAGCCTCAATAAACTATCGAAGGCGTCCTTCTTTCGTAGACTTTTACATTTGGCGCAGCCGAGTGCAGAACAAGATGTGGGTTACCTTCAAGGTGGTACAGCGAGACGGCCATCCTGTCGTGACGGGTTACAAACTCGACGGAGAAGACTTCGTGCCTATACCAGATGCGGCAAGCACCGAAGCTCTACTAGGAGCTCTTGCTGCCAAAGCCAACGCCAAGATGTACGACATCATCGCTAAAGGTACCGCGACGATTAATATGGATTTGAATGAGCTTAGTTGCCTGAATAAGCACTATCTCTATAATACAGCTAGCCTCAGCACAAGTGCATTTTCGTCCTCGCAGACATGGACAGACGCGCTGTTGCAGCTTGTTGAAATTCATAGTCAGCAAGCCAAAAGCCAAGAAGCTCTTTTGAGTACCTTAGCAGCAAACTGTGGAAGTCAAGCACAACTAGAGCCAGAAGTATTCGATGTCATCTCTTCTAGTGCTGAGATGCGGCTTGAACACTACGAATACGCCTGCGAAACAAATTCTTGGCTCTCGGACTTGCACCGCGTGTTCCGTATGAAGAAATACCTAACCGGGAATGCCAAAAAAAATGGTTTGGGATCCGCATCGTAGAACAGAAAAAACAGTCATGGTATGCATGGAAAAATAGTTTTCGCTCTGCTTTTCAAGGTAATGCGCTCAAGTTGTGGGAATACGCGATTACCTATACACAGATTACCTATAAACTTTCTGATTATTTCTTGGAAAAGTGCCATCTGCTTCAACTCGCAGAACGTAAGCTTCCGGAGTCGGCCATTGTACCACTAGTAATTCTCGGACTGACGAAAGAATGCCGGCAACAGGTACAATTAATGTCACTGCACTCTGTGGAAGACCTATGCGTGACCGAAAATGTTGTGACAGATACCAAAAGAGAAACGAGGGCTACGCTCCACGAAGCAGCCAAGCTTCCAAGTACACTGTTACAGGACAAAGCATGCTGCCAATTTATAAGCCGTAATTGCCATAGCACTCCGGCTTCAAGGAAGGAAGCAAACAGAAAGGGAGAAGACAGGGAGGTTAACCAGAAAGACTTCCGGTTGGCTACCCTACACTGGGGGGATTAGGAAAGGGGAATAGAAAGATGAGAGAAAGGAGGGAAGAGAACCGTGAGGCACATCTGGGATTGCGAGAGAAGAGAGGACATCAACACTAAAACGTAACACAGTGATGAAATAGAAACTGTGTTCATAACAAAAAAAAATCACAGCATATGCACAGAGTGAATGATGATTAGTGGGCGAAGCTGCGGAGGTTCATCGGTAAACCGTGAATCTTCCGTGAATTCTGCCCAGTACATCATCACCGACGTGAGATCGGGCGCGTTTATACTTGTTGGGACGCGTGTACGCGCGGGAGAAGAAGACACGACCGCGCGGCGTGAATCCCAAACATCAACTGTTTATTCAGGTTCTCTGGAGGTTCCGGAGAGCAGCGGAGGGTGGCGCTGCCTGGCGGCTTGGCTTGGCTTGGCTTGGCTGCCGCCACAGCACTCCCCCCCTAGTGAGTTGCCGAACGGAGTTAAAGGTCCAGGCGAGTGGGTGCTCTTGATAGCCGCCCACTGTGCGTCAGCCGGGAGGGCACCTCGTGGACTTGGGCTGGCATTGAAGCTGGGGGTCCTGGCGATGATTCCCTTAGTGGAGGCAACACGGCGTCGTCACGGTCCATGTGTGCTGGCTTGATGCGGTCCAACGACACGACCTCCTCACGGCCGTTTCTCTTGATTGTGAATTGCTTGTTGCCACGGCGGAGGACTTGAAACGGCCCATCATAGGGTGGCTGAAGAGGTCGCCGAACCGCGCCGTGTCGTACAAACACATATGGGCACGATGTGAGCTGTGGGTCGACGTGCACCACACGCGACCCTGGGGGGCCGTGGAGGTACCGCGCGCAGTTTGCTCATGACGTTGCGTAGGCGAAGTGCATAGTCGCTGCAAGCTATGGATGCCTCCTCTGAGCCGCGCGCAAAGAGCTCTCCCGGCAGCCTGAGTGTCGTGCCGTAGACCAGCTCAGCGGCGCTGCAGCCAATGTCCTCTTTCAAGGTGGACCTTATACCCAAAAGAACGAGTGGGAGGGCCTCCACCCAGTTGTGTTCCTCGGTTGCCGTGAGCGCAGCCTTCAGCTGGCGGTGAAAGCGCTCCACCATGCCGTTGCTCATGGGGTGGTACGCTGTCGTGCGTATGCGTGAGGTGCCCATGAGCTGACTGATGGCAGTGAAAAGGGCTGATTCGAATTGTCGGCCGCGGTCTGTTGTTATCGTGGAGGGCACACCGAAACGGGCTACCCAGTGGTACAGGAAAGCACTCGCAACCGTCTCGGCAGTGATGTCCGCGATAGGGATGGCCTCCGCCCAGCGGGTGAACCTGTCGACACAGGTCAGCAGGTAGGCCTTTCCGTGGCAGGGTGGCAGTGGGCCGACGATGTCCAGGTGGACATGATCAAAGCGAGAATCCGGAGTGGGGAGTGTTCCCAGTGCTGTCGAGGTATGGCGTTGTATCTTAGAGCGCTGGCAAGCTACACATTCGCGTGCCCAGCGTCGGACGTCCCGATTTACGCCCGGCCAGACAAATCTTGCCGTCACCAGTCTTTGGGTGGCTCTAATCCCCGGATGAGACAGTCTGTGCAAGGACTCGAACACATGGCGACGGAGGCTCGCGGGCACGAACGGGCGAGTTCTACTGACGCTTGTGTCACAGCAAACCTTGTCCTCGGATCCGGGAACTGGGATCCACTCAAGATTCAGGGCAGTGGTCGCGGTCAACAGGTGTTTCAGTTCATCATCTTCACGTTGAGCGGCTGCCAAAGCGGGAAGATCAACCTGTAGTGTGGGCATGATGGCGTTCACAGGATTCCGTGAGAGGGCGTCCGCTACCTCGTTGTCGCCGCCTTTGACGTGGCGGATATCAGTCGTGAACTCTGATATATAGGACATTTGGCGCCGTTCACGTGCTGTGTGCGTTCCACCGTCGGAGCTTAGCGAGCGCAATGCATAAGTAAGCGGCTTGTGGTCGGTGAGGACGAAAAACTCTACACCTTCCAGGAAATGGCGAAAATGTCGTATGGCAGCGTACACGGCCAGCAGTTCTCTCCCGAAGGTGCTGTAGCGGCGCTCGGTAGGTGTTAGCTTCCTCGAAAAGAAGGAAATCGGGCGCCAGATTCCCCCAACGAGCTGCTGTAATACAGCCCCAACGGCTGTATCGGAGGCATCCACCATTACGCTCTGCGGGACACCGGACCTGGGGTATTCAAGCAGTGCGGCGTTTGCCAAAGCGTCCTTGACCTCGCAGAAGGCTTCTTTTGCTTCTTGAGACCAGGAGAGGGTGTCCGAGCCATTTCGTGAAATGGCCAGCAGGTCGTGAAGAGGTTGAAGGATATGGGCGCAGCGGGGAATGAAACGGCGGTAGAAGTTTACCAAACCCAGAAATTCCCGAAGCTGGCGCTTGGCGGTCGGCTGCGGAAATCCTTGCACGGCTTCAACCTTGTTGGGTTGAGGAAGAACTCCTGAGGCGGAGATGACGTGTCCAAGAAACGAGAGTTGTCGCACACCAAGCTCGCATTTGGCCATGTTCACGACCACGCCATGTTCCACTAAGCGCTGGAAGACGATGCGCAGATGATTCACGTGCTCTTCCGGAGTGCTGCTGGCGACTAGCAAGTCGTCAAGATAGGCGTGGCAGAAGCTGAGGCCGCGTATAGCACCGTCCATGAACCGCTGGAATGTCTGACCCGCGTTTCGGAGTCCGAATGGCATTCGGAGGAATTCGAAAAAGTCCGAAAGGCGTTGCGATGGCGGTCTTCGGGACGTCCTCCGGGGCAACGGGAATCTGATGGTATGCCCGCACCAGGTCGATCTTCGAGAAGATAGTGGCACCGTGAAGCCTCGTCGTGACATCGTGTATGTGCGGTACCGGGTATCTGTCTGGAGTCGTTACCTGGTTCAGCGCCCTGTAGTCCCCGCATGGTCGCCAGTCTCCCGGCGTTGACTTTGGCACCATATGAAGTGGAGATGCCCAGGCGCTCGACGAGGGTCTGATGATCCCTAGCTCCATCATGTGTTCAAATTCCTGTCGTGCGACCTTCAACTTCTCTGGAGGCAAACGGCGAGGCCGCGCGTGCACGGGTGGGCCGCTGGTGGCGATGTAATGGCGTACCTCGTGCTTCACCGCGGCGCTGGCTGGCGGCTGCCTCGTCAACTCGGGAAAATCCTGCAGAATGCGAGTAAAACGTTCTGCACCGGACGGCCCGAGCAGAGTGGGGCTCAGCGGAGGGTGGTGCGAGGGATTGCCTTGCACAGTTGCCTGCGACACGGGATCGTGAAGGCGGCGGTTGCGCACGTCGACGAGAAGGCCGAAATGCCGAAGAAAGTCCGCACCCAAGATGGCGAACTTCACTGCTGCCACGATGAAAATCCACCGGAACGTTCTGTTCAAGCCTAAATCGAGTGGCAGCGAGCGATGTCCGTAGGTGGCGATGGTTGTGTTGTTGACCGCCTGAAGCGGGGACGCACTGGGGACACGGCGATCGGTGGACCCAACCGGCAGGACGCTCACCTCAGCGCCGGTGTCCACGAGGAATCGAAGGCCACTGTCGCGGTCGGTGAGGAAAAACACTGATGGACGACGTTCGGGGGCCTCTGCGACACTGGTCGTCCTCAGTGCCGGCCGCTCCCGTTTCCCGCATAGTCGCACGGAGGAATGCATTTGCGAGCAGCATTGCCATGCTTCCTATGATACCAGCAGATTCTCTGTTGCACTGCTGGGCGCTGGCGCTCCTCGGGAGTGCTGCGGGCCTGCATCGCTGCGACGGTATCGGCGAGGCGGGATATCTGCTCCCCGGATGTCATGCAGCGTGGTCGTGGGCGCGCCGCCGGCGATGTCTGGCTGTAGCGCCGCGACGGACGGCGGAGCGACCGCCAGCACCGAGTCCGGCGAGCTCGGCGAGTTGAGACAGGCGTTTGTCGGCAGCCGAGGCGAGGACCATGCGCACGTTGACCGGAAGTCGCTGTAGGAACAGCTCGCGAAGCAGTCTGCTGTCGGCATCGGTGGTGGCTGCGCCGGCCGTGTGCAACAGCTGCCTCATGTGGCGCAACAATTGGCTGGGCGTCCGGTCCCCGAGCTCGGTGTCGTGCAGTAGCTGCTGCAGTCGCTGAGGCTCTGACGGCGTGAGGCGGCTGATGAGCAGCTGTCTGAGCGCTGTGTACGCGTTCTCTGCAGGTGGAGCGACCAGCAGATCGCGTATCTCGCTCGCTATTGCCGGTGGGAGGCTGGCGACCACGTGGTGGTACTTTGTTAGCTCAGCGGCAATACGACGAGCGGTGAATTGGGACTCCACCTGCAGGAACCACAGCTGCGGGTCCGCTGTCCAAAACGGCGGGAGCCTGATGTCGACGGCGGAGATGGCCGGTGCGTCAGGGGGAGTCTCCATGGCGTCGATCGCTTGAAAAAGGCGGTAAGCCTCGTCCGGGTCACCACTGTTGGGACGCGTGTACGCGCGGGAGAAGAAGACACGACCGCGCGGCGTGAATCCCAAACATCAACTGTTTATTCAGGTTCTCTGGAGGTTCCGGAGAGCAGCGGAGGGTGGCGCTGCCTGGCGGCTTGGCTTGGCTTGGCTTGGCTGCCGCCACATACTAAAGGGTTGATGAGAGTTATGGTGACTGAGGCAATCATGGTTACACCGTGAATTCTTCAGTGGTTTCGCCCAGCAGTAATCAAAGCGATAGTGTGTGTGAAATTTTATTCAAACTTCAACGACCGGTCGTCGTCCATGGTCCGCCAAGCAGCACGATCCGGCAAGCGCACTCGAACGGCGATCCAGGGAATGAGAGATCCCCGCGCAATCGGAGAGCAGCTGCACCGCCAACGCCATCTAGCGTACCTTCACCCTACCGCCATATTGTACGCATGTCTATGGAACAGCGCCCTCTCGGAAACGAGACGAGAACTGGAGATGACGACACCATATCCACGGAGTGAATGATGATGAGTGGGCGAAGCTTCGGAGGTTCGTCAGTAAGCCGGTAACCTTCCACGAATTCCGCGCAGTACATCATCAACGACGTGAGATCGGGCGCGTTTATACTAAAGGGTCGATGAGTCATGGCGACTTGCCGCTCACTTTAATTTTACATGTACGCTGTGAATTTTTTTATTGTTTAATCACGCACAGGAGACATCTCACACAGGCACTACCTTGGAGGTCGAAATCCAGTGCCTACTGGCTACTCAGGATGCATGCATAACCGAGAACCGCCCAGGTGATGCCATAAGGAGCTTCGCCAGTACATTTTTGTCAGCATAGCGTCTCCCGGCTTTCGATCGAGACTCTCCGCTTTCGTGCGCAAACGCAACTAGCGTCCAGCGGCGTTTCGTCGGCGGCGTTTCTTCCACGTCAGGGAGCCTGCCGGCTGGCAGGCCCCTGAGGTCTGTCCCATTTTCGTCGGCCCTTCCGGGGACCTGCGGAGATGGCGTCGAGGCCTCTGCCACCGACTGCACCGAAGGAGCATTATTTCACGTTCAACGTGCCCGAAGACACTGTGTCGATCGAGGAGATCATCGACAGCATTGAGGAAAACAGTCGGCGATGAAGGGGGTGCTGTTCTTGCAGCATCTCGGAACGTCAAAGTTCCTGGTAGCGATCAGAACAGCAGACCAAGCTACAAGTCTCCTAGTCAATGAAGGTTTCAACATTAGGGAACAGAAAGTGTCCGTCGACGCTGTAGGACCCCGATCGTTCATGTCAACGTCTACAGACTGCCACCGTACGTCTCCAACGACTCGCTCGTTGCGGCTCTTCAACCTTACGGCAAGGTGCGTGACCTGCAGTACACAACAGTGCAGAAGCGTCAAACGACCTACTCGGGAACACGTGTCGTCAAAATGAAAATGACTAGACCAGCCCCCAATTTTGTTACTGTACTCGGTCATCG
>JALIZH010018193.1:0-12500 GCA_030522465.1 Rhipicephalus appendiculatus | reverse complement strand
CGTTCGCGCTCAACCCCGCCATTTCGAGTGCTCCTGAGAGGCGGGAAACACACCGACTTTGATCATATTCGCTAGATGGCAGCACGGGTCCCACAAGCAGCCGAGAAAACGCTTTCCCGGAGGAGGCAAGCGCTTTGAAAGCCGTGGCGCGGTGTGTTACAATGTCCAATATATTGGACAAATGTTCCATTGCCGGGTCTCAGGAGGATATGTGATCTGTAACTGTAACCGATTCACTGTAACTCCTCTATGTAATGCCTACTCAGGCCTTTAGGGTATTTGAATAAAAAAAATAAATCTAATTGCCTTTCTGTGAATGAATGGATGAAACAACTTTATTGCGAGATCTGGCTAGTTACTGGTCCGGGCCAGACCGCTCAGATGGAGGATGGAAGACCTTGTCTCCCACTAGCCTCCCTGGCCTGCTGGATAGCCTAGGTTTGATCTTTAGATCGGAGCTGAGCAGCGTTGTACGCCATCGCTCCCGGAGAGGTTCTGGGGAGTCTTTCTGCTGATTGGGACACCCCCATAGCATGTGGCTTAGGGAGGCCGCTTCTATTTTACAGGCTTTACATATCGAGTCTGGGTAAACCTCTGGAAACATCTTGTGTAGCTGAGCAGTGCTGGGAAAAGAATGAGTTTGTAATTTGCGCCAATCTGTCGCCTGTTTTCTGTCTAATTTTGGGTGAGGCGGAGGAAAAATCCGCCTCAAGTCACGGTGATACTTGGTATATTCTGCATAGCTGGCTATTCTGTCTTTTATTAAAGGTTCGGTTTCAGCAACAGCATCTCCCGACGAGGGTACCCCTAGGGCTGCGCGGCGGGTTAGTTCTCGCGACAGCGCATGGACCGTCTCGTTCGGGTTGTAGGTGGCTGTGTTTGTGTGTGCCGGGAACCAGATTGGATATTTACGTTCCTCCGAACACATCAGTGCCTGGCTCTGCGCTAGGACTTTCAGGGCACTTTGCGAAATACGTCCGTACGCAAAATTCCTAATCGCGACCTGTGAGTCGCTCAGAATAAAGCTATGTTTAGTGGAAGTGAGAGCCATGGCGATGGCCACTTCTTCAGCTTCCTCAATGCGTGTCGTTAAGACAGTACAGGCATTAATGCAGTTTCCGGTCGCGTCTACAGCCGCTGCAACATGCGCTCTCTTCTTGGAGTAGGGGCTTGCACCTACAAACAGAGACTTTTCACTTGTGCCGTGTATCTTGAGCAGCGCTTTTGCTCTGTGGCGTCTGCGTTCTGCATTTGTTGTGGGGTTCATATTTCTAGGGAGTGGGTTTATCACGATTTTGGAGCGAATGTCGGTGGGAATGTCGCGTTTCTCTCCGTGCTGAACGTCGTATGTGATACCCAATTTTGCCAACATGGTCCTGCCAGTTTTCGTTGCGGACAGCCTTTCTAATTGCGAGATGCGCTGGGCTTCGGCAATCTCCTCTAGCGTGTTGTGAACGCCTAGTTTCAGGAGTAGTTCTGTGCTTGCATATTGTGGAACGCCTAAGGCCTGTTTGTACACTTTCCTGATCAGGGCGCTGATTTTGTTGCTCTCCGCTGTGTACCAATTGTGGAAAGCTGCTACGTATGCAACATGGCTAATTACAAACGCCTGTATTAGGCGCATGACGCTGGCCTCCCCATAGGCGTGCGCACGAGGGGGGGCACAGGGGGCGGCCGCCCCCCCCTAGTCACCTAAGAGAGGGGGCGCAAATTCTGCCCCATACATTGACTTGATAGGGAGGGGGGGCGCTGCGATGAACCTTCGCCCCCCCTTGCCCCCCCCCTGAAGGGGAACCCTGCGCACGCCTATGGGCCTCCCCCCATGCCTCGGTGTCTGTTTGTAACCCTGCGCACTAACCTCATAGCATTGGCGATGTTGGCTTGTAGCTTGTGGACGGTTTTCCCGTTGGTTCCCTTGGACTTGTGGGACGCTAGCGCAGGCGAAGAATGATTCAACCGAAAGCCACGAATCCCAAACGATAACTGAGTTTTATTTTCCGTTCTCTCGGAGAGAGGGATGCCGGAGCTCCGATGGGCCAGGGGAGAAGGATGCCTGCGCGCGGGCAGGCTCCGGTTACAGCGGCGCGTGACGGGGCGCGACCACGGAATCTAAACACACCTCCAGAGCGGCACTGAGCGGTGCGCTCGTAGCGTGCACCACAGACTCAATGATTAGTCCGAGGACTCGTATATGCTGGACTATGGGTATAATTTTGCCATCGTCCGTGCTGACTCTTATCTATTCGTACTCGCGACTGCCTGCGTACGATTTTGGTGGCCTGCCTTTGAGCGTGGGTCTATCTATATAGAAGCAGCTCTGATTTTTCTGGCGAACATCGCAGGCCCGTACCTTCTAGGTATCTCTCCACTGTGGCTACGGCTTCTTGAAGCCTCTGCTCTATGTAGCCATCGCTACCGTCGGCTATCCAGATGGTAATATCATCTGCGTAGATGGAGTGATGAAATCCTGGAATTTTATCGAGTTCCCGCGGTAGACCTACCATTATCAAATTACAAATCATGGGTGAAATCACGGAGCCCTGTGGCGTTCCGGTGCTGCCCAACTCGTAGAGGTCTGATTTAACATCCCCTATGGTGATCCTCATTTTCTTGCTTGACAGGAAGTTTCTGACATAGTTGTACGCTTTCTCTCCCATGTTGAGACTAGAAATTCGAGCTAGAATAGCGCCATGGCCTGCGTTATCAAAAGCTTTTTTGAGATCCAGTCCGAGAATGGCTCGGGTGGATCTGGATTTATGGTCGAGGACTTGGTGCTTAAGTTGCAGCATGGCGTCCTGTGTAGACAAGTGCCGTCTAAAGCCTAGCATTGTATCTGGGTAGTGACCACCATCCTCTAGGTAGTCATTTAACCTATGGAGAAAGGCGTGCTCCATTAGCTTCCCCACGCACGACGTGAGCGAGATGGGCCTGAGGTTTGTTTTGTTGATTAGTTTGCCCGGTTTAGGAATTAAGATCGTGGTGGCTTCTTTCCAGGCCTCAGGTATCTCGCCGCTGATCCAGCACTCGTTGATATACTCGGTTAAGAATTCTCTAGAGTCCTCGTCCAGGTTTCGGAGCATGCGGTTCGTCACTCCGTCCGGCCCCGGTGCCGATTTGAGATTTAATTGGTGAAATACTGCTCTTATTTCTGCCGTGGTGAATTTCTGGTCGAGCGTTGGCTTGGCGCCTCCCGAGTAATCTGGGTGTCGCACAGGCGGGGCCTGTGCAACGTATAGAGCTTTTAGATCCTCGATTAACTGGGCCTCGTTTCCCTTGTGAGTGTGCGTTAATTTGCGAATGGTGTGCCTCTGTTCCGTTTTGGTGTTTGTAGGGTCAAGAAGGAACCGAAGCAACTTCCACGTTTAGGAAGCTCCGAGCTGCCTGCCCATATCTCTGCATAGCTCTTCCCATTGTTGCTCGTTTAGTTGCCTGCAATAAGCCTCAATGTCCCTGTTCAGTTGCGCGATCTTTTTTCGTAACCCTCTTTGGCGTCTCTGCTTCCTCCATCTCGCTTGAAGTGATTCTTTCGCCTGCCATAGGTGTATAAGCTTATTGTCTAGCCTTTCTAGGGGAATGTCCGTCTGCACTTCCTGCGTGGCCTGCCGGGCGCTCCTTAGGACGTTTTCCCACCAGCTCTTTATGTCAGATGTGGGCGGGGGTAGACTATCTCTCTGAATTTGTCCCAGTCGACTAGGCGTTTCGTTTGATTCGATGACCGAGTTTCGTCGTTTTCGCGCGGTATGGTCGTCACGAGAATTCTGTGGTCACTACCCAGATCGTCGAATGTGTTATACCACGTCGCTCCCGGGGCGTTTTTAGTCATAGTGAGATCCGGGGTCGTGTCCCTTTGGGCGCTCGTACCTATGCGCGTGTGTGCACTGGACTCAGTGATTAGCGTTAAGTTCTCGTTGTGTATACTTTGCCATAGATATTTGCCCTTGGTGGAGGTGAAGCCGTAGCCCCAAGCTTCTTGTGGAGCGTTGAAGTCTCCACCCATTAAAAGCGGAGCGTCTCCCGCCACCACTACCGCTTTCTTGAAGAGATTATGGAATTTTTGTCGATGATTTGACGGGTTGCTATATACGTTGAGTATAAAAATACTTTTCTCCCTTGAATTTCGAGGAATTACTTCTGTTATTATGTGATCGTGTTCTACACCGAGGTCATGGGTTTTGACCGTTAGTTCTCTGCTAACTAATGTCGTGAGAATTCTATCATTGTCGCCCCGTCCGGTGCCTATGGATTGGTAACCCGCCAGTTTGGCGAGGCCATGCGTTTCCTGGAGCAAAATAACGTCCGGTTTATTGCCCTGTTTAATATATTGTTGGAGAACGCATCTTTTAGCCCCGTATCCCCTACAGTTCCATTGCCAGATTTTAAACTGTCCCTTACCTCGTCTGCCCATATCTTAGGTCGCGTGTGACGGAGGGGTAAAATTAACCTGCCGTAGAATGGCTATCGACGTTGCCGCGGTTGGATTATTTGAGGGGTGCTGTTGCTGCGGCTGGAAAGCGACGCCTGCATGTACCTAGGGATGGTCAATTAAAATTTTTAATCGATTAATCGTTAATCGTTCACCGATTCAGCCTTTAATCGATTAATTGATTTTGATGTGATGTTTTAATCGATTAATCGACCTTTTTCATGGGTGCTTTATAAAGGATATCTCATTGTTTGACAAGCATTACTTGTCTTTTACCTTGACCGAAGTCTTTCTATTAGACGCGCTAGAGATCACATGTGCGCATTTGCGCCTTTGTGAAAATGCGCACTTTCGCCCACTGGACACAGGGGGGCCCGTCGTCTTTGGGTGACACGGATGGAAGGATGTGTAATCATCCATAAACGATTCGGCAGCAGGTCGCTTCCATATTATATATATATATATATATATATATATATATATATATATATATATATATATATATATATATATATGGAAGCGATAAAGCACGACGTACGTGGAAACACCTTTAATAATCAAACGTTTCGGCCCATCATAGTTCATTATTCTTATTGCCCTGCTGCATTTTCCTCAGCCCAGAGTAACAGGCCGGGGCGTACTAGCTCGGGCCACTCTCTCTGCCTTCCATTACGTTTTCTCTCTCTCATTCATTGGCAAACAATATTTTATTTGCTAAGGAATAAAATGTAATGGCAATAGGAAACAGCCAAGAAATAAACAACGCATATTACAATCTGCAACTTTTTGAACCACTGTGTAGTGCCGTTAAACCAGAAAAATGAAATGAAATCTGAAAGTTAAATATGTGGGGTTTCACGTCCCAAAACCACGATATGATTATGAGGGACGCCGAAGTGGAGGGCTCCGGAAATTTTGTCCATCTGGTGTTTTTTAACGTGCACTGACATCGCACAGTAGACGGGCCTCCGTCGAAATGCGACTGCCGTGGCCAGGATCGAACCCGCTACCTTCAGGTCAGCAGTCGAGCGCCGTAACTACTGATCTACCATGGTGGACATGAGAATTAAAATGCCCAGAAAGTTGCCATAGACCCTGCAGGCGAAGAAAATCGAGAGCTGTGTTTGTGCGATGAAACGCCATGCCCAAAACGAACACAAACCAAATAAGCAACTAGACGGTGCGCTCGCACGTCTGAAATATACAGAAAGCAACAAACTTCACTCTTGAGCATTGAAGCACGGCCTTTCTGCTTTCATTCAATGAAGCCATAGCGCAGAAAACACAGGGACAGAGGAAGAGGTCCTGCGAAGAGGACCCAGCTTTTTGAACGATTATTAATTACCAACAGTCCATCCTCTTGAAGCATAAGAATCGCTTGTGTAATTGAAGTGCGACTTCACTTTCAAGATAAGTTACTCAAAGGCTCATGGCTAATTTGCGAGATACTGGTGAATTCCCTGAAGAAGCAGATTCGTGCATTCGGGAGCGGGGCCCTCAACATTGTAATTTTAGTCGAATATTTCTCTTTGGAGGATGACTCTCTGGCACGTGAATAAAGTTGGCTTGAAGCAGGAGATATCTCAAGAGTTTCCGTCGCTAGCTTCGAGCACTGCTTACCACCTTCACCACACATTGCAGTCGTCGTTTACGAATTTTCTGTGAACAACCTCCACACAGCGCTCCTTTTGCGATTGCTCGCCATTACGACATGACAAAGGAAGCAGTATACACACCAAAATTAAATAATAACGCAATATACCAAGCAAGCAATACGTGTATTTTGCCGACGGTTAACCAGCACACGACAGAAAAAAAGGGGCCAGAGGAGGTAAATGCAGTAGTAGGCTGTGAGCAGAGAGAAGCCGGCAAGTGCTTTTCTGCCTCGTGCTCGCCTTTAAGCTTTGAGGAGGGTTTAAAGGTGGGCGCAGTGGGTGACGGAGACCAGGGCGAGTTCATTTCTGCCTCTATGGGGTAGGGCCGCCACCGGCTTTGGGTTCGTTCTACAAGCGTACAAATATGCGCTGTAGTGAAAAAAAGTCAGTTTCACCGAAAGGGTGAAGCAATGAATGCGATAGCAACTAATTGTAATGTTATACGAAGTGAGGCTGGCAGCTAACTCTTTTGGATCCGATCTCACGCAACTCTAGAAAACGCTGCTTTAAGAGCGTACGGCCGCTCCAGGGACACTGCTCACCACATTCTCTTCGCGTTGAGAGCGCAGCACGTAGAAGGGTACACGGCCCCCCGCTGTCGGCCGCAGAGAAGGGGAGATAACGCGCGCGCCCGCGACGACCGCGCTCGTAAAATCGAAGGTCGCTGGAGGGACCCCCCCCCTCGCGTCTTTTCACGCTCACGAACGACGGGCGGGGCCGGTTATATATATACATATACGGGGGATGACGGCGGCGGGCAGCGGCGACGCCGACGACAAAAACCAGCCGAGAGCGTCCATATAATTGCTATCGCAATAAAAGATTGTGCGCTCGACTTTTGCGTCTCGGCAACACTCGCCTCGCACTCATGCGCACCGGCCGAGGGGCAGGGTTGGAGGTGGGGGGTGGCGGTTGGCTAATCGATTAATCGAAGAGTTTTAATAGATTAATTCGATTAATCGGAAGACGGAAATCGATTACCATTAATCGATTAACTGTGCACCTTTAATCGATTAATCGTTCATCGACTTTACCATCCCTACATGTACCGTAGGTGTTGTTGTCATTGAACTATTGGTGCATCGTTCTATCGTTTCGACTCTGGTGGTGAGTGCTGCAATATCGATGGACGCCTTGGTCGTGGCCTCGACTAACGATTGGATCGTGGCTAGTATTTGATCTACCTTCTTCTCAATGGTATCTAACCTGCTTTGTTGTTCTGCGATATCTTGCCTGGTGACTTGTGATTCCACGGTCTTTTGAATTTTGGCCTTTCGTTTGAGTGGGGGGTTGTTACCTCCATGCGATCCTCGCCTACCAGAATTTCGCAATTCGCTACCGCGGTAGGAGAGGAGTTTTGGAGTTTCCCGGTTGGACCCTCTCGCGAGAGTTGCTCGATTTTCGCATTTAACTGAGCTATCCTCTCTCTCATTTGGGTGTTTTCTGCTTTGAGCTTCTCGAGCTCCTCGTTAGTGTGTTGAACCGACTCCCCAGTCTCAGCCGGTCGCGACCCGCGTACTTTATTTGCCCAGCTCACAGTGTTTGGTGAATCCCTTGACTTAGATCCGGACCTGGACCGTGACCTTGCCGGGGTGGAGCCTCTAGAGATGGACCCCTTCCTTCGTCGTCCCCTCGATCTCGATCTCGACCTCGAGCGGGATTTGTCCTTTGCTTGAGGAGTCACTTGTCTCTGGTCTTCCTGTATCCTGGCCCACTGCCTTTGCTTGACGATGAAGGGCTTCTTATACTTGGCTTTGCAGTTTCTGTCTGCGGTGGCATGATCCTTGCCGCACATCCGGCATTTGGGCTTACATGTGTGGTCTTTGTCTGGATTAAAGGCACCGCACCCAGGGCAGAGTCTATCGGTCGGGTTGGGGCAGACATCGCCCCTGTGGCCGATCCTGTTGCACTGTCTGCAGAAGTCTATGCGCACAGCGTGTGATGACCCCGGCGTAGCACACGGTAGTGGGGACCCTGTTGCCGCTGAAGAGCGCTATGACGGTCGTGGTATTTCCCAGCCTCTTGGCGTTGATAACCATGGGGTTTCTAGTCGTAACAAGAGCCGATATAATATTGCCTGGTGTTTCGTCCAGAGGAATCCCTCGGATGACTCCCTTGGATGTATCCTCGGGCGCCGTCTCGTACGCCGCCACTTCGTGTGCCTTGCCTCTAGCGTTGATCTGCTTGATTCGTCTATATTGGTCAGCCCGATCCGGATGAGGAGTGCTCACCACTAGGATGTTCTGAGTCGTGTTGGGACAGATCACGTCGCACTCTCTGTCCTCGAACGCTATGCCGGCTGCTTCGTAGATGCACCTGTTGATTTCCGTCGGGCCGAGCTGAGCCACGCATAGTCCTCCTCTTGGTCTAATAACCACCTTATGGTCGCCCGCAGGTAGCCTAGGCATCCTGCTTCTCTTCTCAATTCGGCCGAGCAGCCAATCTTGGGTTTTGACCTGCGTCTTGCCTGTAGTGCCCGCGTCAGCGTTGTTGCCATCGCGGTCGCCATCGACGCCGTGCTCCTTGTTTTTGTATTCCCCTCGACTGCGTCTCCTTATGACAGTGTGCCATCCCTTTTCACTTGCCGATTCGTCAAGCATTTCAGCATTTCCTTGTTGAGAATCGATATCGCTAGTCTTCCCCTTCCCCTTCCCTAAGGGCGCTGAGCCGTGCCCCCCACGTCGGGAGGCAGAAAATAGCGTCCTTTTTTATCTTCTTCTTTTCCCCAACCACTCTCTCTCTCTATATCGCTAGCCTCGGCGTCGTCGCCGGACGCCTTGGCTGCCGGCGAGACCGGCTCCATAGCGTTTAGTGCCGCCCTGCGCGTCGGGGAATCCGGCTTGGCTTAGCGCATCTCCATGTTGCAGGCGCAAGAAAGGGGCCGTAAATTGGTGAAAAAAAGTCGGCCCACCTGGATGTTGGTATCCGCTGATTCCTGATGATGTGGCGGCTCCTTTGATACCAAATGTCTGTGGTTGCGTGGAGATTGTCGCTGCGAAATCATTCGTAGACGCAGGAGCCGACGTGAAGTGCGTCCGCACCCTCCGGCGACCACAGCGTTTCCGCCTTTCTGTGAATGCTTTCCGATTTACATATATGAGTTTTAGTGTGAGGAAACCATACAACGTTAGCATATTCAAGAACAGGTCTAATAAATGTCGTATAACCCAAAAGTTTGACGTTAGTTGGTGCCAGTCGCAGACTCCTTTTGAGAAAAAAACTTCCCCATCTCCCGCTAAAGGAGACCATGTGTGGATGCGAAGCAGCGGGGGAGATGGTCAGCTTGAGCGTGAGATACATCATTTCATCATGCAAACCAGTGATAAGCGATGACGTATCGGCCTATACATGATACATCATAAAGACATCTGAACTAAACTATACCTTAATTATGTCGTTAGTTATTATTTGGACCATGTGCATTAATTATCGGAAGCCAAACACAACGCCCCCATACTGTATTGCAGGCCATCGACGGCATTATAATTCTGCCCCTTGGGACTATGAAGCGGTTGAGTATAACCTGCCCTATATGGTCCAAGGGGGAAGATACTGTTCCATAAAATGAGCACTATTGCTCCTTTTTGACGTTCTGTACAGAAGTACTACCAAAACAAGTGACAAGCTCTTGTATGACTTGCATTACTCGCCGCCGAAAAGCCCCCACTACAATCTTGCGCTGACCTGCTATGCAGTGAAGGCGAGGCAAAGGCAAACTTTCTACTACCTTGTAGTTGCTCAGTTGGAAAATTCTTTTCTCCCTTAAAACAAAAACTACTCTATTGAAACGTTCTGTATGTCTTGCCAACAAAGCATACTGGACAACAATATATAAGCCATATTTTTACTTGGACCGCTGCATTGAGAAAGTGAAGCCTCGATATGAATCAAAATGCCATATTTTCCAACTTCGTCACAATATTGTGGCAATGGTTTCGCTTCATACACTCCCAAAGTATTTTCATCATTTATTATAGGAACCCATGAAACACATAATGTGAATATATTACTCGCGAAAAAAATCCCTGCTTTTTATCAAATACGCTAAACATGCAGCATATTGCAATTTTCGCCAAGGCCAAAAATAAAGAAAGTTAAGACAAAAATGAATAAACTATCATTGTCATGAAAGATCAGCGCCTTAAAATTATGGAAAAAGTTGTTTCGTAGTAATTGCTCAGACCAGTAATTTTATACAAATTATTTAAAGCGACACAGTTTCCCTTGGGTACCCAAAGTTCGAAGCGCCCTCTAGGCAACACAAAATTTTTTTGCGAAAGATAACGCCTCAATAACTACTTATCACATTCACGTATACCTGGACAATTTTTTTTCAGCAGGATCTGAGATGGTCAAAAATGAACCTGGTACACTTGATATGGAATGACCCATGTATATATATATATATATATATATATATATATATATATATATATATATATATATATATATATATATATATATATAGTTCAAAAAAAATATATCAAGCACGTAGGAAAAAAAGTTGTTCTCAGAAGGACTGACGTTTCGGCCGCGGGACCGGCCTTCGTCGGAGTGATCACTCCTACGAAGGCCGGTCCCGCGGCCGAAACGTCAGTCCTTCTGTTATCCCTTTATATATATATATATATATATATATATATATATATATATATATATATATCTGTGTGTGTGATTGTGTGTGCATGTCAGGGGCGCAGCCAGGGGCTGGCTTATGAGTCTTCAGCGCCGCCCCCCCCCCCCCCGAAATATTATCGTACTGTCATGTCCCGCCGACCAAAACAGCCACCTGCGCCGCAAATCGTCCCGGATTTTTTCTACAATTCCTTTTCACATTCAAAAAGACACTTCAGTGCGAATATTGGTGACCCCTGGCGTCTCTATACCTGGCTCAGCAGCGCATTGCCATCATAAATACCTTGTAAACAGAGGGAGGAGTAGTGCTACGCATTGCTATTTTGCGACGCAACGGCACGCTGATTAACGGGCTTCGCTCTCACAAGATGAGTCCTGCTTCCAAGAAGCAGTAAACGATGTTGATTAACCGGACGCTCGGAATTAAGCTATGAAGACGGCGTTGCAAATCTACCTTCATGGCGCCGACACCTTAAACATGAAATGATAGTATGTTGCTAGCGGAGGGACAAAAAAGAGGGTGGTCATCTTTGACGGCTGGCCAGGAACACTGTTCTGTTGCCTTTGTGCAGGCAGCGGAGAGTCGTTTTCGACAGAGACGGCCATCTTTTATTGCGATAGCAATTATATGTACAGTCTCGGCTGGTTTTCGCCGTCGCCGTTATGTCCCGTATATGTATATGTAGCTATATATTTATAAAAAGCCTGAAAAAAAAAACAATTCAGAAAAATGTTTTCGACGCGCGGCATCGAACCAGGGACCTCTCGCTCTGCAGCGCGCGGCGCTAACCGCTGAGCCACGAAAGCGTACGTCCTTCGACGTTCAAACGGCGAGCTATTTATATAGAGCGAGTTTTCAGCGTGTTTTCAGCATTACCAGCGAGATGGCGCAAAGGGCGCGCTCGGCGAGGCCATAGCACGGCGCCCCACCGGCCCACTCGTCGCGACGCCCGCGCTCATCCGCTCGCGCCCTTTGCCCTGCGGGGGGTAGACGCCCGTTCGCCCGTTCGCGCGCACGCTTAATCTAAGGGGGAGGGGGAGAATAGCGCGTTCGCCAGAACGATTTCGTAGTAGTTACCGAGCGCACGAAGGTCACTTCGCTCGCGGAAGTCCCCCCGTTTGCGCAAAGAGCACGCTTTTCAAACACAGCGAAGTAACAACTGAGACAATTGTTAGTTCGCGCTCGCCTGTACGTGTGAATTCGTTTCGTGCGTCTTTTTTGTTTGAGCAGCGCGTTAAGTGTCGTGTGAACGTTGTTAGTTCTCTCTCGTCCTGTGCGTGTTGTTTTCGTGCGTCATGTGTGCGTGAGCAGCGCGCTATACGTTTCCACCTGCTTGCCATTCGTCGCTTGACATTCCAATTTGTTGCTATCGCATTCATTGCTTCGCCTTGTGGCGAAACTGGCTTTTTTTACGTAATACCCCTGACATACGGGCAGAAGTAATAAGCCCCTTCCGTTTGTTGCTGACTTGCTGACCACCATAATTTGTAGAATTTAGCTGTCGCTAAATTCTGCAAATTATGGTGGTCAGCAAGTCGTCCCTGCAATACTATAGCGTTGTTTTATCAGTTCGGTTATCACGCGGTTATACGTTTCTGGTTGTTGAATTGCTGAACGAGCGAGCCTGAAATTGAACGCCTTTTGCATAAACACTCGCAATTTTCGCGGGAATAATATATTTTAGGTGGGCAAAAATTATTTGTTGCAAATATTTTTTTTATTTGTGACTATACAGTTCAATTATTTTTTAATCATACCCAGAAATCCTGGACATTGCCCCTTCAGC
>JALIZH010018191.1:0-64131 GCA_030522465.1 Rhipicephalus appendiculatus | reverse complement strand
CTCAACTCCTAATCACATACGGCTTCCCTGTTACAGTAGAACGCTTGCAATGACACTCAAAATCCTCGCTAATGTTTGCTTACAGGCGCAGCCATAGTCACTTACCTCGCTGTCGAAGCTGTAGCCTACTCGTGACCCCTGGGGCGACACTACTTCCACCGGTGATGCCGTGCTCGAATGCGGCTGCGTCATCATCTGTCGAGGTGACGTTACGGGACTTCTTGCCTGAGAATGCTGGACCAGCTCGTGACCAGGCGGGAGCAGTGGACGTTGCACCTGCACGCGTGAGTGACATGATCGTGTTTGCAATTCATGGGAGCCGCCATCGTGGTCTGTTAAAGATACGCTCCGATTTTTCGCATCATGGCGAGAAATTAACAAGCTCATACAAATTTGAATACACCAGCCCGGCTGTGTTTCATGCGCATGAGTCTACCATAGCACTGTTCGTTTGGCTGTTCCAGATACAAAATTGCACTTAGAGGTATTCTAAAACGTTATGTAAACCAGAAGTTTCCTCACTTCTAAGTGACAGCCATCTTAGACGTGGGGACTGCGGGACAGATGGAACTAATGACCGCGATAGTGTCCGGCCTTTACTTATCTCAAGCTTGCCAACGTGTTCGGTGTCCATCTTTTGCGACGTAGCCAAAAGCACAGTCCCTTTGCCCACCATGCCTGCCGGTGATAACAGTTATTAAGATTAAAAACACTTGCTCTGAACGATGTTTTTAAGCATAAAAGGTAACCCAAAGGTTGACCTGTATTTTTTGTTTAAGGAGGCGAAACAACAAGGCATATACGCTGATCCTGGGAAAATGCGCTTGAACTCGATTTTTTCTGATATCTGAACTGTACTTTTTTTTTGCGCCGAAGCTGACAACTGCACATGATGACATTGGCGACTACGCAAACATTTAAATATTGTCACGTGGTTGTGACGTCGACGAAGGCAGCAGGCGACGTGTCCAAAATGAAACTGTTTATTAGGCCGAACTTGTGGCCGGTAAACAGAAAGTAGGATTACAGTAATACACGCTGGCACTGATAGCGGCGAACAGAGCGTCGGCCGGCGATCAAGTGAACTTCGTTGGAACGCGCCGGCTTTTATAACTCACGTGTCGAACATTCTTGTCTTATCTCTGGTCGTCGCGCAAGCTCTCCAATAATCTTGGGTGTTCGCGTCTTGCGCGCAATCTTAACAAAATGATCTACTAGAATCGTGAACCTTCTCGAACACTGCAGGCGCGGTTTGTTCACAGTCTTTGTGGGCATAAACCGAATACAGTAAAAGAAACGCGCGTGGCAATGCCCCCCTCTGAAAAGGCATCGTCCCGATGCTTAAAACAGAACACGGGGGAAAAATGCATGCAACAATAAATCACAACAATAAAGAAAGAAAGTACAATAATTAAGCAATAAGTGCGAGTCTCTGGTTTGCTAACGCGCGTAATACGGCTTGAGGCGCACGACATGGACGACTTCAGGTCGCGCACGGCGCCGTTGAGAGTTCGTTATGCCGTCCGGGACGACCTTGTAGTCCAGAGCACCGAGACGTCGAAGCACCTTGTACGGCCCGAAGTATCGCCGAAGGAGTTTTTCACTAAGTCCACGTCGGCGTATCGGTGTCCACACCCAAACGCGGTCGCCGGCCTGGTATTCCACGAAGCGTCGTCGAAGATTGTAACGGCGGCTGTCGGTCGTCTGCTGATTCTTGATCCGCAGGCGGGCGAGCTGTCGTGCTTCTTCGGCGCGCTGTAGGTAGGCGGCCACGTCGATGTTTTCCTCATCGGTGACGTTAGGTAACATGGCGTCGAGCGTCGTTGCCGGGCTCCGTCCGTAGACCAACTTGTATGGCGTCATCTGCGTCGTTTCTTGCACGGCAGTGTTGTATGCGAAGGTCACGTACGGAAGGATGGCGTCCCACGTCTTGTGTTCGACGTCGACGTACATGGCCAGCATGTCGGCGATGGTCTTATTTAGACGCTCGGTCAGGCCGTTGGTTTGTGGGTGGTAGGCGGTGGTTCGGCGGTGACTTGTTTGGCTGTACCTTAGGATCGCCTGAGTTAGGTCCGCGGTAAAGGCCGTACCTCTGTCGGTAATGAGGACCTCTGGGGCGCCATGACGCAGTACGATGTTCTCGACGAAGAACTTTGCTACCTCGGCGGCACTGCCCTTGGGCAGGGGCCCTTGTCTCGGCGTAGCGGGTGAGGTAGTCAGTAGCTACGACGATCCACTTGTTTCCGGAATTCGACGTCGGGAACGGCCCCAGTAAGTCCATGCCGATTTGCTGGAACGGCCGGTGAGGTGGCTCGATGGGTTGGAGAAGTCCGGCTGGCCTAGTCGGTGGTGTCTTCCGTCGCTGACAATCTCGGCAAGTCCTCACGTAGTGGGTGACGTCGGCAGTGAGGCGAGGCCAGTAGTACTTTTCTTGTATCCTTGCCAGCGTACGGGAAAATCCAAGGTGTCCAGCCGTCGGGTCGTCATGCAAAGCATGCAGAACTTCTGGTCGTAATGCCGAAGGTACTACGAGGAGGGAGTCGGCCCGAAGTGGCGAGAAGTTTTTCTTTAGCAGAACGCCGTTGCGCATGAAAAACGACTCCAGTCCTCGTCTGAATACCTTTGGAGCCACGGTGGCTTTGCCCTCGAGGTATTCCATAAGGCCCTTGAGTTCCGGATCGGCGCGCTGTCGCTCGGCGAAGTCGTCGGCACTTATGGTTCCCAGGAAGCCGTCATCATTCTGGTCGTCCAGCGGTGGTGGGTCGACGGGGGCACGAGACAGGCAGTCGGCGTCAGAGTGTTTTCTTCCGGACTTGTAAACGACGGTAATGTCGAATTCTTGAAGTCTCAGGCTCCACCGTGCGAGGCGACCAGAAGGGTCCTTCAAGCTAGCTAGCCAACACAAGGCGTGGTGGTCGCTCACAACTGGCGGGAAAGCAGCGATGGCGGTTGTCTTTTGCGGGTCGGGGCGTACTCCGGATTTGCTTATCACGTGGCCCAAGAACAAAAGTTCTTCGTACGCGAAGCGGCACTTCTCTGGCTTGAGAGTGAGTCCGGACGTCTTGATTGCCTGAAGTACAGCTTCAAGGCTCCGCAGGTGTTCATCGAAGTTCGAGGAAAACACAACGACGTCGTCCAAGTACACAAGGCAAGTCTGCCACTTCAAGCCAGCCAGTACAGTATCCATAACGCGTTGGAAGGTCGCGGGGGCCGAGCAAAGACCAAAAGGCATGACCTTAAACTCGAACAGGCCGTCTGGTGTTATAAAGGCAGTCTTTTCTCGGTCTCTCTCGTCGACTTCGATTTGCCAGTAGCCCGTCTTCAGGTCCATCGACGAAAAGTACTTCGTGTTGTGGAGTCGATCCAGGGCGTCGTCTATCCGTGGGAGCGGGTACACGTCCTTCTTCGTGATCTTGTTCAGGCGACGATAGTCGACGCAGAAACGTAGCGTCCCGTCCTTCTTCTTCACCAACACCACGGGAGACGCCCAGGGACTCTTGGACGGCTGGATTATGTCGTCGCGTAGCATTTCATCGACTTGCTTCTTTACGGCTTCGCGTTCTCGCGTCGAAACTCGGTACGGGCTCTGGCGGAGTGGCCTCGCATTTTCCTCTGTAATGATGCTATGTTTTGCGACTGGGGTCTGTCGAATTCTTGACGACGACGAGAAGCAGTCCTTGAATTGCAAGAGCAGACTTTTGAGCTGGTCTTGCTTGTGCTTCGGGAGGCTCGGGTTGACGTCGAAATCTGGTTCGGGACCTCGATTCGTCGAAGCAGGTTCGGCAGCATCGAAGAGGGCGAAAGCATTGCTGGCGGCCACGCATTCATCGATGTAGGCGACCGTCGTACCAATGTTTAGGTGCCTATATTCGTGGCTGAAGTTTGTCAGCACTACCTTTGCTTTACCGTCACGCAGCTCGGCTATACCTCTTGCGACGCAAATTTGACGGTTCAGGGAGTAGGTGCTGATCGCCCTCGATGACGCCTTCAAGGTTCGCAGGGTTTTCGGTGCCGACGGAAATAATGATGCTGGAGAGCGGCGGAACGGTCACCTGCTGTTCTATCACATTCAATGCATGGTTCCCTGGCGTCGCGAGAGGCGGGAGCGCTTTGTCTGAGGTTAGTGTTATGGACTCAGACCTTAGGTCGATGACGGCGCCGTGGTCACTTAGGGAAGTCCATTCCAAGTATCACATCCCTGGAGCAGTTTTGTAGGATTACAAAGCTCGCAGGATAAGTCCGGTTACTGACGGTGACTCTCGCCGTGCAGACTCCAATCGGCGTTATCAGGTGGCCTCCAGCTGTCCGGATTTCGGGTCCACTCCAAGCGGTCTTTACTTTCTTCAGCTTGGCGGCGAATGACCCACTGACGACGGAATAGTCGGCCCCAGTGTCGACGAGAGCGGTCACTCCGTGGCCGTCGATAAGAACGTTGAGGTCGGTAGTTCGTCGTCTCGCGTTGCGGTTAGGTCGCGGCGTAGGGTCACGGCTGCGTCGGTTTGTTCCAGCGGTTCCACGTTGCGTAGTGATGTCTTCTTCGGGCTGCGGAGTTTCCACGCCAGGGCCTCGTTCGTCTTGTGACGGGTTCTTTAGATTTCCTTGCGGCGTCGTCGTCGGCGGCGGCGGAGGATCTTCGGTAGTTCGTCGTACAGCAACCGCACCTCCATCGGTTGCTGCCCTTAGTTTTCCGAGTAAGGGCTAGGAGATCGGCCCCGGATTGGGCCAGCGTACTGCCGGCGGTGCGGCGACATGTAGCGGCCAGGCGACGGCGAGCGGGATGGTCGTCGGGGTGTCCACTGAGCACCTGCGAGGTAGTCGGCGATGTCTTGCGGTCGTTCACCCCGCTGTGGGCGAGGCGCGTTGACGGCGAAACCTCGTAGCCCCATCTGTCGGTACTGGCACCGGCGGTAGGTGTGGCCAGCCTCTCCGCAGTGGTAACAAAGTGGGCGGTGGTCAGGGGCGCGCCAAACGTCGGTCTTTCGAGGAGTGTAGCGTTGACCAGCGGGTGGACGATATGGCGTCGGTGGCGGTGGCGTCTGGCGGCGGAACTGCGGCGGTGCGACGTCTTCACGTGGGCGCGGCGGGGGAGCGTTATACGACGTGCTGCGGCAGCGTAGCTCATGGCCTCCGGATGAGGGTGTGGTGGTTCGGGGATTCCCAGGGATTGCCGGACTTCCTCACGAATGATATTAGTGATTGAGTCCACCTGAGGAGGCGATGACGGGAACATGCGGCGCAGTTCTTCTCGCACAATGGCCCTTATCGTCTCGCGCAGGTCGTCGGAGCGGAGCCCTTGGACTTCGGTGATGTGTGGCGTGGAACGACGATCGTATTGCCGGTTGCGCATGTCTAGCGTCTTCTCAATTGTCGTTGCTTCAGCGACAAATTCTTGGACACTGGTAGGTGGGTTCCGCATCAGTCCCACAAAGAGCTCCTGCTTGACCCCTCGCATGAGGAGGCGAACTTTCCTCTCTTCGGGCATGGCAGGGTCGGCGTGGCGGAACAGTCGCGTCATTTCTTCTACGAAGACGGTCACGTGTTCGTTCGGCAGCTGCACCCGTGTCTCAAGCAAGGTCGCGGCCCTTTCTTTTCGGACGACGCTCGTGAACGTCTCCAAAAAAGTGCTGCGAAACAAGTCCCAGGTACGAATTGTGGACTCCCGATTCTCGAGCCATGTCCTTGCTGCTTCTTCCAGGTAAAAGTATACGTGGCGCAGCTTGTCCTCGGAGTTCCAGTTGTTGTACGTTGAGACCCTCTCGAACGTCTCTAGCCAGGTTTCAGGGTCTTCACACGGCGAACCACGGAATGTCGGTGGCTCCCTGGGCGGCTGCATCACGATCGCTGCAGGGGGCACTTCGGCCGTCATCGTGCCTTTTGTCTTCGTCTCCGTGGCTTTTGGCTTGGCAGGCAGGGGTCCGTATTGTGGTGCCAGTCCTTGTAGTCTCCGGCTAGCTCGACTTTCCTGGATGGTGTCGGTCTCTTCTTGGCGACTTGGGCTGGGTTCACGGCTTGACGGGGGCGTCCGGAACATGAACGCACAGCACCTCCACCAGATGTCACGTGGTTGTGACGTCGACGAAGGCAGCAGGCGACGTGTCCAAAATGAAACTGTTTATTAGGCCGAACTTGTGGCCGGTAAACAGAAAGTAGGATTACAGTAATACACGCTGGCACTGATAGCGGCGAACAGAGCGTCGGCCGGCGATCAAGTGAACTTCGTTGGAACGCGCCGGCTTTTATAACTCACGTGTCGAACATTCTTGTCTTATCTCTGGTCGTCGCGCAAGCTCTCCAATAATCTTGGGTGTTCGCGTCTTGCGCGCAATCTTAACAAAATGATCTACTAGAATCGTGAACCTTCTCAAACACTGCAGACGCGGTTTGTTCACAGTCTTTGTGGGCATAAACCGAATACAGTAAAAGAAACGCGCGTGGCAATATACACAGGCGGGGTTCCACGAGGCAAACAATACACTGTTACTACAGCGTTAAAGACCACTCTAATCAAACCTGCTCTGTTTACTCACCTTTATGTTGGTCTTCGAATGTGTGCGTGAAGAATCCCTTCGCTGGATGCAGAGAGAGCAAAGGAAAAAAAATAAGGTCAGGTTGTGAGGATACGGTGGATGCCTACCACTGTCGGCCGTAACTTAACACTAATGATATCGCAGCATAGGCACATAAGCGCACCTCATTACGCGTACGATAGATGCCAATTTCGCAAACCGCGCAGCATTTATTAAGGAGGAAGCTTTACATACCTCATCAAACGCGAAAATTGACCACCTGCTTCCCGCATCGGCGGCGTGAACACGAGTGATGGAAAAAATCGTAATCACGAGGTGATGTCATATGATGACGTCATTATGACGTCACTGTGGCTTTGTCGTGATATGACGCCACAGGATGACGTAATCATATGACATCATCGCTTGGTGAATGTGGGCCGATCACGGATACAGATTATGTGGCCGTGGCGCAGTGGATATAGCGTGCCCGACATCTCTTGTCGCGGACCAAGAGGTCGTAGGTTCGACTACCGTTGACGGAACTTTTTTCTTAGTCTTCTGATCATGTGTATCTTTTCAACGTCATTTCCGTGACGGAAATACGTCACTGAAGTCTTGGTTGACCCCGGCATAAAACACTTTCATGCTAAAAAAAACAAGAAACAGATGGTCTTTTAGCTTTCGAGTCGTCTGAGGCGAATGCATCAGCGACCTTGTGAATTTTTGCCAATTATGCAATGGTTATTACGGTTTATGTGCAGTTATACATAATTAAACGAATTCTTGTAAACAATGAATCCTGGTGCGCAGGTCTCATGGCATCCCTAAAAATGCCTCATTCGATACTGTCTTCGCATTAGTCCGCCGCGGTGGTATAGCGGTTAGGGTGCTCGGCTGCTGACCGGAAGGTCGCGGGTTCGATCCCGGCCGCGGCGGTCGCATTTCGATGGAGGCGAAATGGTAGAGGCCCGTGTACTTTGCGATGTCAGTGCACGTTAAAGAACACCAGGTGGTCGAAATTTCCGGAGCCCTCCACTACGGCGTCTCTCAATCATATCGTGGTTTCGGGACGTTAAACACCAAATATTATTATGTATTCGCATTAACAAAAGTGATTGAACGATGGCTGGAGCTGTAGTTAACAGTAAGCGAGCATGTGAAACATGACATTAGAACCGAAAGACCTTGCGCCACGTAATGCCCAACTACCAGAAAACTATGTACACAAATCATAAAACCGCGCTGAACCACTCGAAGCGGGTGGTAGGTGTCGTCGTACGTGACATAAAAGAATATGCCTTTTAATCGGTTCCCTTATATTTCAAGTGGCGTGTTCAGCGCGGAAGTTGGGCGTGTACAGAAGTTTCTGGCAGTGGCTTTACGGCTATCTAACTTCACGGTGGTTCACCGCTGCAGATAAACAAGCAGACTCTTCAAGACACGATAATTCAAAATATAGGCCGAGTTTCCAGGACTGTGTTATCAACACCGGCAATGTACTTCTCTCAGCTTGGCGGTGCGCTTACGGTTGGGAGACGCTACGAATGACAGACTGCAAAGAACACAGAACACAGTTTTAACAGAACGAGCGCGAACTTCAACTGATTTTCATTATACATGCTAGTCGATATGCGCTTACGGTAGAGTCTACCTACCGTAAGCGTATCGCCAAGCTAACATGAACCAACTAGCCCCTTTCGTTGCATTACTTCTCCCGACACACATGGAGCTGCCGCACTTAGTTAAGCGTTCCAACTTGCTGACTATGTCTCTCATTCTCACTCCGCGATTAGCTCTAGTAGAGCGCCGTTGCCGAGCAACGGCGTACTGCAGGTGGTAATCGCGGGGGGCCGCACGAACCAGCACTAGCTGGAAAGCTATTTACGTCAATATCAGGGAAAACGACCTTCCCATTGAATGAACAGCGTCATCATAAAGCGCTATAACGCGTTTCCTGAAAACACACCCCGTCGGTAGCAGCGAAAAATGATCTTAGGACCTTCGTGGGCGGCGTCCTCACGATCCCGGGGGACTCGGGCGACTCCACTTCGTACTGCGGACGCGGGTACAGCACTGGCACGGCCATAGGCGTAGTCGTTCTTGTTCTACTTCTTGCAGCCCGTGGCTCGTGCACCGTGTACGCGCCACGCGTTGGTGTTGATAGCGATGATGCTTTCAGGGGCGAAGCTCCTTAAGGTCGAAGCTTGTCCATCACTCCCCCGGTGTAGCCACGCTGATGGATGGATGGATGAGTAACTTTATTCTTGTCCGGCATGACCATGAAGAACAAGCGCGTTGCAGACCACACATTCTCTTTCTGCCATCACGGCACAGCACATGGAATATACCCACTATAAGTCATAACGATGACGATGAAGCTGAGACGATGAAGAATGAGCGCGTTCCAGACCACACATTCTCTTTCTGGCTTGGAGGAAAACGACCGTGAACGTGCTCTCGCCCGCGGAAGGCAAAACGACAACATTTACATGCGCGAGTGTGCAATGTCACGGGTGATTTACGGTAAGAACGATCCCCAGTGTTTCGCCCACTCTTCATGATTCACTTCGTAGATATGCCAGATTTTTTTTTCATTGCGCGTACTCCTTAGCGGGATGGGTCAATGGAGACACCGTCTTGTTGACGCGAAAGACTTATATGCCTTACCAAACGCGAAAAGCGACGGTCAGGGGTGGCTTCGACACGAAGGGGTGCACAATATATCATGATGTTATGGCGCCAACATGTGACGTCATCATGATGTCACAGACCGCCAATAATGTGGTGACGTTATGAAGTCATCATGGCGTCAGTATTTCGACGTTATCATGACGTTAAACCACAAAAATTATTATTATAGCATTATGTCATACGGAGACAGAATCATAATGAGAACTAACAGACAACGATTCCAATTAAAGTATAGGGGATGTTATTAGAAGTAATGGTAATGTAAATGTGAAGAAAGAAAAGTTGACGAAAAGATAACTTGCCACCGGCAGGGACCGAAGGGCAAGTTGTCTCTTCGTCCACTTTTCTTTCTTCACATTTACGTTACAATTACTTCTAATAACACCCCTATACTTTCCTTGGAATTATTGTCTGTTAGTTCTCATTAATATTGTGCCTAACGAAGAAAAACGAGCCCTTAAATTTACACCTTCCTTCAGACAGAATCACGTGACATTGTCGCTCGGTCAAATGTGCGCCAATACCGGAGGCAATGCAAGACCGTTTAAGTGCGAGGGGGGGGGAATCACCACAGCCGACTGAAGAAAAGAAGAAAAGGAAGAACGTGGCAAAATGGAAAAACAGCGTTTATACGACGAGTGCAGGGAATGGACGACACGCGATGCGCTGTCTTCAATGTTTACTTTGTCGTGAAAATCGTATCGCGTCTCGCACCTTCTCTGTACTCGTCGTAAAAGCATGTATCTTTTTTTTTTTTCCTTTTCGTTATGCGACACTAACTGGCTCAACGTAGTTCACTTCTGAAGAACTTGGCGTTGGCCTTTGAGCCATCTTAGCTGAATGCATAATAGGAGTGTGTGTATGCATGAGTGCGTATAAGAGGCCAACTTACAAAATCCGGTGAAGGTAGGGCCATAAGCGTGCGCAGGGTTCCCCTACAGGGGGGGGGGGGGGGGGCGAAAGTTCGTCGCAGCGCCCCCCCTCCCTATTATGTCAATTTATGGGGCTGACTTCGCCCCCACCTACCTAATATGTCAAAGTATGGGGCTGGCTTTGCGCCCCCCCTTCTCGCCCCCCCCCCCCCCCCCCGTGTGCACGCCTATGGGTAGCGCTATGTTAAGCATATAGCTAACCCTGACCCACGGTGTGCCCTGACCTTATGGCGGAATTATGCCTTTCCAGCTGCTAATAGTGGCTCGGACAGTCGAGCGCGATTTGAAGGTTATCGCGCGAGCGTCGATACAGAACTACAACAGCGCCACGGCCCAGAGTACTCTTTCCAAGAGAGGGATTTATCAGGCCACCTTAACTCAAATTTTTTGCTGTTCCTTAATTTGCGATCACTCCCGTGTTAGGTAGGTCACTTTTTATTTATTTCTTTTATAATAACGCATTATATTTTGTTCAACTTAGCAAGCCATTCAAATGGAGCAGTGCCAAGCACCAGCTTGTCCGCGAAGATAAGAGCCAACAACAACAACAACAACAACAACAACAAAGAAGATACGCTTGATCGCAATGAATGGAAAGCTCATTGAAGAAATAAATGGTATAGAGTTCGTCATAGTTGCGGTTGTTGTAGCATGAAAGCGCCAACGAGGGCGAGAAGAAAGCATAATCTTAATTTTCGCTGTTACGAAACGTGCCGCTAGGCCCCTGAGACGCTAGGTTTGTCGATGCTCGCGCAATAGCCAAGCAATAGCCTTCAAATCGCGATCGACTGTACATGGCTTTGGACACCAGTGCCGGCGACCATGAGCTCTAATCTGGCGTTATTTATCTCGTACACTTCGCCTCTCAAAATTTTCAAGCAGTCGCGCATTTACAAACGCCGCGTGCTCACTCAGACTCGTTGCGCATACAGTGACATTGATCCTTTGCTCGGTGCCACGCGGTGTAAGAATATTCAGGTGTTAACACTGCGCGCGCCTGATCGGCCAAAATATGTTCGGTCTCCCAGGCGCACTCTGCTTCGAGCCATTAGGTGGCGCCGCGGCCAACGGACCTAGTGAAGCGGTGATGGCGACTTGAAATTCCTCTGTCTCCCCAACGTTTTCGCTCGTAGTGGCGTGAGTAACACCACAAAGCGCCAAGGAAATTTCTTACTTCAGATTAAAATCAAAAGTGTACCAGGTTTACAAATTCGTTTTCATGAAAATGCCTCGTGCGTGGTGTGAATGTCGTGAAAACGGATCGATCGGGCAGCACTCAAAGCCATCAAGCTCCGTTTGAGCGCACTTGTAGTTTCGTCTCTTCAAGGCATTCATCCATGAAAAAAAAAGAAAAAAATAGGGAAAAAACAGGGCTGGGCAGTATCGAAGATACATGTATCTTAAATACTATCTTATATACTCGTTGGGTATCTTGTATCTGTATCGCGATACGTCTCGCAAAACGAGTATCTGTATCTGTATTTCCGATACATACAATAATGTATCGTGTATCTTAAGATACAAGATACTTCTTCAGAAACGCCACCCTGTTAAACAACAAACGTTGGCTGAACTCCGCTGCTCACGCTGACACTGCTGCCACTAAGCCACCTCAATAAACGTGACGACAGTGACATTCCTTTGTCTTTCCACCAGAGTGTTCCACTGAGCATAGGAAATAAGAGCTATGTGCGTCTCTATTGGTGGAACAGAGTCACGTGATGGCGCTTGAGCCTTCTCGACAAAAACAGGCGCGCGAACGTCTACGTGCAACCCACCTTTGGTTTCTTGATGTTTTCTTTCTTTTCAGTTGTGTCGGTGCCATGAACCTTGTTTGTAGCCATGGTACTGTGCTCCTAGTCCCATGCGTGTGGCGTCTTCCCCTCAAATTCAGACGCTGCTATGGTGTTGTTATCGAAGTTTGTCTTGCGTGGTGCTTCGTTGCAAAGTCTGAAAAATGCAAGAATGGGGTTGCTTTGCGTCTCGCTGCTTTCACCCAAAGATTTGACAGATCTCGTGGATGTAAGCTTGACTTGCACACTATGAGATTGACTTATATGCAAATTAGATTCTAACAACCGTCGCACCCCTGGTGTCGATGCTATATACAATTGAACAAACATTAACGTAACAGATGATATTTGGCGTACTGTATCTTTGTTCTTCGTGCTTAATTATGCAAGAAGTTTTTTTTAATGATAGCTTGATTGTAGCACAAGTGCTCTCTTTGCTGTCTTCCATTTGCATCCCACACATTATCTAGGTCTTTGTGTCGTTTTTTTTCCCGTTTGTTAACTGTAATATGTATTTTGTAACATCCTTCTTTGTTCCTTTATTCTAGTCCTTGTTTTATTTATTCTTATTTTTAATTGTCGGCGTCATTGCTACTATTTACATATCTACATTCCATGTGAGTTTACTGTTCAGGCGATGTTGAGGGCAAAGGTAAAATAATCTGAGCGTGCCTAGTGCTTACGGGAACAAAAATTCTGCTGACTATTTAATAAAACTGCGAAATTGAGTTTACGTTATAATAATGGTAATTATAATAACAAATCTTAAAGACTTTAGGAAGGGGATTTGAGAAACATAATACCAAGTACTCCTGTTTTCTCATGAGCGTCCCCAGGAGCCCTTTAGTGGTATTTTCCGTGGGCACTGATTTTTCTATTGTTTAACATTAACACCTAAGTTGATGATACATCATGCTCTATATTCGTAGCTTTTAGGCGTGTCGCCTGTATCGTGTTTATAAAGGGTGTCACGTAACTGAAGCCAAATATTTGCAAAGAAGTGCCTAACCTCAGCTTAATAAAACCAACGATGGGGTTTACCGCCATGTTGCTCTCATTACGGGAATTTTATATTGCACTTAATTTCTTAACTAATATGAATGATTTAACAATTCTGCTATTCACTTTAGGGCCATGTGCGTTTCGTTACGTTATAGAGGGCATTCTAAAACAACAGATCTGATTTCTTTTTATGGAGAGGTACATGCTACGTACGAATTTTTCCGGCGTTTAAAGAAAGATGGAGAAACATGACCACATTGCTGCTCTCCAATTCCTTTCTGCTGCAGCGCTCTCAGACGTGCTTCGAGCGAAACAACGGGCAAGTGGACCACGGCGAAATTGACGGCCGCGGCTTAGGCATCAGCAGAGCTTCAACATTTCTGACCGCCACAAACGGCAAAGAAACAAAATAGTCACTGAGAAGCGACAGGCTGACAATCCGCGCGCCGGTTGTTTCGATCGAAGAACGTTTAAGAGCGCTGCAGTATGATATCGCATGAGCGCAGTCACGTGGTTTTATTTGATATTTCACGTGCTTGCTTTAAAAGCCAGAAAATATTCACCACGCAGCATGTACGCTGCTAAAAAATAATTGCTTTGGTCGTTTTTAAATGCATTCTATGATGTGACGAAGTGCACTCTGCTCAAAAGTAAATATTAAAAATTTCGCATAATTAAACCTAGTTAATAAACCTACAAAGCGCAATGTAAAAATACCATAACGTGTGTCACATGACGGTAAACCGTATGCCATTGGTTTCATACAGTCGTGGTTAAACGCTTGCTTTTTTTTAAATAACTGGTTGTACTTATGTGAAACACCCTGTATACCTATGCACTGTCATATTTTATTGCGGAACTGTCTTGGTATTTGACTTAGGTATATTCGCTTTCCTTTTTTTAGGTCCCTGTAAAGTATTTTCTTTTTTGTGTGTGTGTTACAAAAAAGCAGGTGAGCAAGCTAGAAGTTGCAAAGTGTGAAAAGCAGTGATATCCTGCGACGCTTCTTGCCGCGTAGAGTACTATCGCGCTCAGTATGAGCTACATCGTGGGAGCGCGTGGCCAAGAGCACTGTAAAGTTGTACAGTGGCGCCGATCGTGAAATATCTTAGAGTTATCAGGGGAGCGTTTAGCTGTTTCTTTGAGTGTGCATCGCCTCGCCTTGCTTTCACGCTCGCCCTCGTTTTGCCCTGTCGTGATGTCAGCTTCGAAAATGATAACGGCCGCCGTGGCTTGACACACAGACTTCGATTTTTTATTCAGTAAAGCTAAATAAATGGCAAAACGTTTCTTAAAATAAAAAGAGGGCCAGGGTGAAAGCAAGCAATAGGGAGTGATGCGCACTCACAGGAATAGCCAAACTCTCTCCCAATAACTCGAAAATATGGTACGATCGGCGCCACTTTACAGCCTTGCAGAGCGCTGGGCCACGCGCTCGCGTGATGTAGCTCATACTGAGCGCGATAGTACATTGGTCGCAGTTAAGACATTCTCAAGCCAACACTTCTGTACATAGGCATTTGCAGCGTCATTATATACATCTATAACAGCAATTTTAGAAATGTATCGAAGTATCTTAAGATACAATTGCGAAGTATCGTATCGGATCCATTCATTCCAGATGTATCTTGTATCTGTATCTCCAATACTTCTTGTCCGAGTATCTTGAATCGTATCGCGATACAATTTCAAAGTATCTTTGCCCAGCCCTGACTTTGACGTAGTAAGGGGGGGGCGCTGGGATAAAACTTTGGAACACCCCCCCCCCCCCCCCCCCCGTTGGTGAACCCTGCACACGCCTACGCGTCGCATCGATGTTGCCGACTTCCTGACGACATCGTTTTGGCGCTTGCGAACGAGGTTCTCTCTTCCGGGGTGGCTTTCTAGGCTTACTTGGCCGTGTGAGGTGCTTAGAACAGTTCGAAAATTAGGTGGGAATGGCATTCATAGATAGAGCATGCCTCTTTGGCGCGTCAAGTAGCACCCTTGCCTTAACTTCCACGCGGTATGCGGTTGAAATCGTGTCCTTCGAAAAATGCTTAGCGCAGACATGGTCAGTATAGGCGTTAGAGTTCGGTCTGCTCTCGGAATTGCACGGCGCCACTGCTCCAGGCGATCACGGTCGGACGGCATTTTGAAGAGAGGGACACGCTCCGCACAAGTCCGATAGCCCGAGCGGCAGTTCGGTACAAAACACGTTCTACCCATATGAGACACCTCTCCGCAATGCCAACCTTCGTCGATAGAAGAGCATAAACGCGTGCGAACAAAAAGGCATGGCTTCAAAACAGTGCGGCCGCACATGCCTGCAAAAAGACGCAGAATCAGTTGCTCGCGCGTTGCTGCCGAGACGACTGACCCCGACTTTCGTAGCGCCATCTCAGAAGGCACCGACTAAGCAGCAAGAAAACTGATAACGGCCCGAACATAATCTGGACGCGCGGGGATTGGGCTTTTCAACGCGTTGCGGCGAGAGTGTCAGCACCTGTCTATTCTTACACCGTGCTCGGTGCCCACGCGCCTGCCTTCTTGCTTTCTGCTTCGTCATGATCCGCGATAGCGAGATTGACCCGATTGCCAACCGCCGCCACCTGCGATGCCTGCAGCCGTGTGTGAGCGCCGCCACGTAAATTTTTGCACGGACGGACGGTGCCGACAGGCCGTGCAAGTGAATACCGTATAGTAAGTGCGGCGTTGTGTGCGGCGAGGTGATGTCCGACTGCGTATTGCAACGAAGGACGTCGTCTGTTCTGGGGAAGTGTGTGCTGAACGACTATTGTGAGACTTGCAACGAAGGACGTCGTGTGTTCTGGGGAAGTGTGTGCTGAACGACTATTGTGAGACTTGATGCGTAGTTGTGAAAGGAACTTGTGCAAAGGGATCCATCATCGGCAAAGCTGCTCGACAGGGGGTAAGTTGAACACGCGTTAATCCGAGGTTAATTGGGGCTGTAGGCGTTGCATTATGTTTCGATGCATGGCTGATCGACCACGAAAAAGGCGAGGAAAGCTGGAAGACAGGTCTGCAACAAGCTTAGCGACTTTATACTTGTGATGCGCTTGCGAAAAAAACACGAGAGAACGAAACGAGGGACGACACAGGGTGATGCGCAAACTAACAACTGCTTTATTTCGAACACGAACAGCGCGAAATTAGAAAGGAACACGAAGAAAAGGGGGCGGGGAATCATTGATAAAGACAAGAATATAAAACATATCAGGGTACGTATCAAACTTATCACAGAAACGTGTAAGGAATTACGTAAGCGGTGATGTGGTTTCCCTCAAAAAGCTAATTTCTTTTTGAGAGAGCGTGATCGAGGGGGTACTGATACAACCTTCACTGATATGCATGAAAAAAGCCTCCGTAATTTCCCTCTCCGTTTGATCAAAGGAACGCGCCAAAACTTCTGTGTCGGGAAATATAGCTGTATACTTACATTCAGTGCAATGGGAAGCCAGGTGACCAGGGTGCGTTATTAACGATACAGAGTAATTGTGCTCTTTAAGTCTCTCATTTAAACACCTCCCTGTCTGGCCGATATACTTCCTATTGCAGGAGAGGGGAATACCGTAAACAACGCCTTCAGAACATTGAACGAACTTATTTCGGTGCCTGATACTACAGCCCGTTTCCTTATTTCCGCTCTCACACTTATTTACTCTTTTGCATAGCCCTTTTAATTTGTTTGGCGCTGAAAAAACAACTCGTACGTCAAACTTTGACCTAACTTTCTTGATCCTGTGAGAGAGATTGTGGATGTAGGGAATGACAGCCAGTTTTTCCGAGCTCCCACTCGGTCTCGAAGGTTGTTCTTTCTTGCCATTAGTGACAACTGCAAGGGCCCCTTCAGCAACGGAGCAAATGACCCTGTCCAGGTACAAAGCCTTTTTTAACCTGTCATTCTGTGCTTCAAGGCTGGCCTTTACCTTGTGACAACACGACTTCTTGATGGCTTGCTGCACACACAACGAAGCCACTGCTCTTTTTACTAGTTTTGACTGCCCCGAATCGAACCTAAGTAGTTCCTTTTCCCCCCGAGGGTTATAAGCCCAGCATGTATGCTACTTGTTAAGCATTATTTTCACGTCAAGGAACTGTATGACACCGCCGGTAGGGTATTCTAGCGTAAACTCGAGGCCTTCAAATTGTTTTTCGAACAAGGGTAATACGTCCATTAAGGAATTGAGATCTTGCTCAAGAGGGGCGCACAGAAGGTAGTCGTCTACGTACTATCGGCCAAAGAATATTACGGACCACGCGAGCGTGTGCCAAACTGCCTCTCCACGCCACCTAGCGGTGCGCCATCTACCGTCGACCACAGTGCTAGGCCGGAAACGGGTCTTCTTGTTATTCACTGGCCTTACAATTTTCTACTGCCGCGTAGCGCATAGTCAGTTCGCACTTCGCAGTTTTCGCGCGAAGCGCTTATCTGCCGTATGACCGTCACACTTCTATTTTGATAGCAGGATCAAAGCTACCACGGCGGGCCTCGAAGGGCGTTCCGTTGGCTATAGGTATCATTTTGTGATAAAGATAGCGGCTGATAACAGTTATGCTCATAGAATGCCCTCGAGACAGAAGCACGAAGACGCAGTTGCCAAAAAGCGCGCCGCGTTAGAAAGTGAAAGGTGAAAATGATTTGTACACAGTCAGAAAACAGAGAGGCCATAGATTAAGGGGAGGGATGCGTCTTTGGCGCTGCAGTGCTGTTGATCGCCGCTGACGTAGCGGAAGTGTCGCGAAGAGGCTTTTCGCCACGCGCTCGCGTGGTCCGTAAACTTCTTTGGCCGATAGTACCTAAAGCAAGCACAAACACCTCGTTCTCGAAGGAGTGGTTCCAGCGATCTGTTACACTTCGGCCATGTACGAATCTGAAAGAATAGGTGCTATACTTTTTTTTTTACATATATTCTTGTCTTTATCAACGATTCCCCGCCTCCTTTTCTTCGTGTTCCTTTCTAATTTCGGGCTGTTCATGTTCGAAATAAAGCAGTTGTTAGTTTGCTCATCACCCTGTGTCGTCCCTCGTTTCGTTCTCTCGCGTTTTTTTCGCAAGCGCATCACAAGTATGAAGACGTACCAACTAGCCCCCCATCGCCGCCTTATAAGCTTAGCGAGAGGTAGAAACTAAAAAGCTGATGTGAGTTGAGCCATGTGATGATGATGATGATGAAAATAATAATAATAATAATAATAATAATAATAATAATAATAATAATAGTAATAATAATAATAATAATAATAATAATAATATCTGGGGTTTTACGTCCCAGAACCATGATATGATTATAAATAATTATGAGAGACGCTGTAGAGGAGGGCTCCGGAAATTTAGACCATCTGGTGTTCATTAACGTGAGAGTTGAGCCATGAGAACGTGAAAGGTCGTCCACCGCGGTGGTATACTGGTTGCAGTGCTCGGCTGCTGACCCGAAAGTCGTGGATTGAACCACGGTCGCATTTCGATTAAAGCTGAATGCTAGAGAACCGCGTAATGTGCAATACCAGTGCGCGTTAAAGACCACCAGATGATCGAAATTGCCGGAGCAATCCAATACGGCGTGCCTCATAATCGCATCGTGATATCGCCACCTACAACATCAGAAATTATTATTATTGTGAAAAGTCGAATATACGCTGACAACCCTAAACAAACGTAGCCCCCCATGTGGGTGATGTGCGAATTGAGCAATTCGAATATGCTTCCTTTGAACATGTATGGCAAGTGAGTGGCGTTGAGTGGCAAGTAAGTGCCGCTAATCACGTAGGTTAAGGGGTATTCACACGGGGGACAAATCCTCGGGGGGATAAAGGCGGAGCCTATTGACGTCAACTCGCGAGGAGAATTCCCCACACATGTCCCTTGCTCACATGGACAAGGCGAATGAAGGGGGAGACCAATGTTACCAGACTACTCTGGTGGCTTGTACCGCACGCTTCACCAGCTGCTGACAACGAAGCCACCAGCGCGCTGCCGCTTTCTGGCCGAGGAAGTGCAACAATGTGGCCAAACATATGCACGAAATTCCGCTGTATCCCCCCACCGCGGTGGGATAGTTCGCCCTGTCGGGGAAAAGCTCCCCGTCTCCTCCGAGGAGCCGCGGGGAGGTCGCGTGCACTCGCTAATCCGTGACGTCATTGCCACGTGATCCGCAATCCCCGCGGCGCCCCTGAGGATTTCTCCTCCGTATGAATACCGTATTCCCGGCATGAAAAACGGGAAAAAAATTAGGAGTAAGCATATCGCAAGAAAGAAAGAAAGGAAGAAAGAAAGAAAGAAAGAAAGAAAGAAAGAAAGAAAGAAAAAGAAAGAAAGAAAGAAAGAAAGAAAGAAAGAAAGAAAGAAAGAAAGAAAGAAAGAAAGAAAGAAAGAAAGAAAGAAAGAAAGAAAGAAAGAAAGAAAGAAAGAAAGAAGAGTCCCCTAAGAACCGGGTCCACATGGCAGTCTCGAACCGCGAGGAGCGATGGGAGGCGGCTCTGCTCAGCCACGACCTGTGGGCCATCCGGCACGCCCAGGAAGCCGCGCGTGTCCAAGGACTCGAGGCCGTGACCTAGGCGGGGGTGCTTGTAGCCCCGCCCCGCACAATACCGCCGGACATTGTCAATAAAGTTTTTACTCACTCACTCTTCGACGAGAGGGGGTTTGAACCCGGGCCACCACTTGGCTATATTTTTATTAGCCGTATCTGGGCTACACACCCACTTTTGCGCGACATGAATTTATGAGAAGCGTATGAATGCGAGAATCACGTGCGTGTGAGTGAGTGAGTGAATCAACATTTATTTGGTCCAGCAAAACGCGATAAAACGCGCACCTGGCTAATCCCACGATGGGACCGACAGGTCTAGCTTGCCGGCCCGATCACGGGCACGCTGGACGGCCAGGATTTGGTCTTCGTACGTGGGACTTCGCAGGAGTGCGTCCCACTCTTCCTTGGTGAACTTCGGGCCCAACGACCCGCACTCCCAGAGCATATGAGGCAAAGTAGCAGCCTCGCCACAGGCTGCGCAAGAGCTATTCGGGTAAATGTCCGGATATAAGCTATTGAGGGTCACCGGATTTGGATAGGAGTTTGTTTGCAGGAGTCTGAGCGTGACCGCCTGCGGCCTGCTTAGCTTGGAATGAGGCGGGGGGGAAGACCCTTCTCTCAGTGGTAGAATACTCGCCTGCCACGCGGGTGGCCCGGGTTCCTAGCACTTCTGGGGTAATTATCGCTCCGGCGTTGTCATGTTCGTTAAGCCGCAGTGGTGCGGCCGAGATGCCGAGCGCTAGCGACGAGACGTTGACGAGACGCTGCCGATTGTTTAGCCGGTGCCAACACGAGCGTACTAGGAGAGACGCGAGCCCGCTAGGAGCTATACAAAATGCCGAGTGATAACTTTGCTGAAACTCAGTAGGAAAATTAAACGCCTGACAAAAGGGGCAACAGCTTCCCTGTCCGACGGCTTTCAGCGCGGGAAACTGGCTGGATTTTTTTTTAACGCCAACATATGTCGGCAACTTCGGCACCAGTGGCGTAGCCAAGGGGGGGGGGGTTCAAACCCTTCCCGAAATTTTTCAATTTTGCTTGCGTATATATACACGGACACGTACGAACGCACGCACGAACACACATAAAGTATGGCTGAACCCCCCCCCCCCCCCCCCCCGAAAAAATTTATGGCTACGCTCCTGTTCGGCACGATTACTGCAACACCTGAATAAACCGTCAAGACACCACCGCTCACCTAGCCGGTTTCAGATACTTTCTGTCAAGTAAAATGGAATGAGAAAAAGACAAAGTTTCACCGCAAGAGCGAAGCAGTGAGTGCGATAGCAAGAAATTGTAATGTTATACGAAGTGAAACTAGTAGCTAACTCCTTTGGATCCGATCTCACATAACTGTAGAAAACGCTAGTTTATAAGTTCTCTTAGACTCCAGGGAGAGCAACACTTTTCGTACCGTCTCTTCGCGTTAAGGGTGCAACACGTAGAAGGGTGCACGAGCCGCTCGCTGATGGCTGCCGAGATAGCCCGCGCGCGCTTGCACGAGCCGCTCGCTGATGGCTGCCGAGATAGCCCGCGCGCGCTAGCGATCGCAACCGCGCCCTTATATCCAAAGTTCACAGTTTCTGCACGAGCGGCACCCGGTACAAAGCAGAACTGACCAAACAGAACATCACATTCGCGGAGCCTACAAGCTTGCCCTCGCACTTCCAAACAACACCAACACGGACCTTCTACTTCAATTAAGACACCATAACACCCTCAATGAACTAATCGAAGCGCAGTGCCGGTCCTATTGGAGCGCCTAACCCTCACAGAAACGGGCCGGCACATTCTGACTTAACTCGGCATCACAAACCACCCCCAGCACGAAGGCAAACACCCAATCCCAAGACGCTTTCGGGCTTGGCTACACGCCGACCCAATTCCGAAAAACATGCACACTGAATACAACAAAGAACGGCGGAATGCACGGGCCGTATCCTTCATCAAAGCTTACGGCGATACCACTGGCGTCACCTTCGTCGACGCAGCTGAATATCAAGACGGACACCGCTTCGCAGCGGCTACTGCAGAAGGCGGCTCGCTCAAACACGCTGCCTGCATTGTAACTTCACACGCCGAGATGGCCGAAGAGATGGCCATCGCCCTGGCCGCCCTCGACCCAGACTGCCACACTATCGTGAGCGGCTACCACACGGCAATCAATAACTATATCAAAAGTCGTATCACACGTCAGCAAGCATTACGCATCCTACAACAAGCCCACACTCACGAGAAAACCAAATCACGCTCTTCTGGATTCCAGCATATGCCGGCGACGTTCATCCGCACCTCACCAACCTCAACGAGGTCGCACACTCCGTAGCACGAGGCCTCGTCAACCGTGCCGGAGACAGCGAAGGTGTACCCGCGGAACGCGATCGCCTCACCAGCTACAACGACATCGCGAAAGCTTTTTATCTCGAAAGAAGAACCTTCCCCAAACCTCATCACAAGCTAAACAGAGCACAGGTCACAGCTAGACAGAGCTCTTTACCTGTTACAGACAGACACGTACCCGTCACTGAACCGATACAGCAAAATATACCCAGGCATTTATCCTAACCACAAATGTAAGATCTGTAAGACCCAGGTAGCTTCGCTCCCGCATATGCTGTAGGATTGTAAATCCCAATACCCGTCCATTAACACCGAGACACTCTCGTCGAGGTGGCACGCCGCCCGGCGCACCTCGCATGACCAGCTTTGGGCTACCCAGCAAGCCCGCGAGGCTGTGAAGAGGCAAGACCTCGACGGCCCCACGTAGGAGGCCTAGGCGCAGCAAACTGCTGGTTTTAATAAAAGTTTATTCCTCATCCTCTATTGTCCAACGTCGTAGGCTGGGGAGAACCTCAAAATTACGCAGCACTTCTACCTAAGCCGGAGGGTCTACCCCCCTCCTCACAGAAAACTACACAGAGACCAGGCCATGACGCTTAGACTCCTGCAGACTGATTCATATCCAAATCTGGCCTTATTTCAGAAAATTTACCCGGATACTTACACTAGAACCTCGATCATGTCCCCGTTGTGGGGAAGTAGCTAACTTAGAGCATATGCTCTGGCAATGCTCCTCGTTACTGGGCAGTGAACATGCCAACCCAGCCAAGTGGAGCTCCGCCATCAGAAGCCCCAAACAAGGGGGGATCAGCTTTGGGCCGTCCAGAGAGCTTACGACGCGGCGGTCAGGCTTAGCCTGCCCGTCCCAACGTGGGAGAAGCCCACTGCGCGCTAGTCGCGTCTCTCAGGACTATAAATAAAGTTCCACCGTCCATCCATCCGTCCTCATTCTCCTCTTGTGCCAAGCACCCTCTGATGTACATTCGTGAGCTCTCACAGTAATGAAAAGCTCTACTAAAGAACAAATAGAACACGTGCAAAAGGACAGCCCAATGAAAACATTTATTTTTCCAGCTTTTGAACAAGCGCCTGCAGAACATTGGCCAGCAACTGATTTTGCTGCAAGAGCATTGCCCTCTCCTGGCGGCGCTCCTCGTGCGCCTCCTCAAACTCGCGCACTCGCTGCAGGTGCATATTGCTGTCGAGCTGCAGCTGGCTCTCCTGTAAGGCCAGGCGCCTTTCTTCGATGTCTAAGCGCCTGTCCTCTTGGGCTGCCTCCCTTTCTCGTGTTTCTGCCTTCACGGCGAGCATCCGCTCGAAAATTTCCCAGTAGCGGTCAGCCGTGCACTTCCTTCCTGTCATCAACACATAGAGGACATATTTCAAGACAGTGCAAGGGAATGAATAGAAGTACTCAGTGAATTGCGCTGAAAATTCAGTGTTCATGCATAGCACATCGAGTGAACAAATGAAATATTTTTCTCACAAGTTGACCGCGATACACGCGAGTTCTGGAACTTGCATTACGATTGCACTAGTGGAAGAACTGCGAAGTGAGGTGGTTCCGCAACGAAGACAAAAATGTACACCCTTGCAATTTTTAACAGTATCGAGGGATCGCTGAACGCGGGATATGGTAGCGTCTAATATCCTTGAAAGGTAACGAGATCTGCCGACGATGCGCGAGCACACACGTCACACTGAACTGCCAACGCCGTCTGCTACGCTGTTTACATCCACATGACTTCAAGTAATCTTCAAGTAAACAGCGCCGAACAATGGAGCACATCGGAGAAATGACCAAGAGTGGGCACATGCGTGTTACGCGCAGCCAAGTGCAAGTGTCCTCCGCTGTGCTGTTCTGCTAGGCGCATTCGATGCGGATGCTTTCTGCTGCGTTATCAGCCCCTTTGTTTTCCTTATTTTATGAATGCCATACACATTCACCTCGAAAGTGTGAGCGTCGGGAAGGCTGAGACACGCCCGCTGATGTCGCACTTTTACAGTCCCCTCACTGTCCCAACCCCCCCACCTCCCCACTGGCGGGCGTGGTTGGCGTCGGCGGCCTTCGCCAACCTGCTGGCCATGATCCTCCTGGCGGAGAAATATCTATAGGTCTTAGTCTGACCTCTAATAAAGTTGTTTTTCTCTCTCTCTCTTGGTTATCAGCGTAGCAGACGGTGGTAGCAGTTCCATGTGCTTTGTGCGCTTCCGCATCGTCAGTAGATGTCGTTACGTTTCGATACGCTACCTTATCTCGCGATGCTGTTAAAGAATTGCAAGGATGTACGTCGTTGTACGTGGCATACAAGCCGATACACATCATGCTGCTCATGCCCTGCGAGAGGGCTGAAGGAAGGAGCCAGTCTGCCCACTGGCAGTGGTAGACTTGCTACACTTTTTGGACCTCATAGCAAAAGTTTGGCATAGGCTGCAACCGTGAAACACATGCGCTGAACACACCTTTAGGGCTCGCGCGTGCTTGCCCTTCAGCGCCAATGCCTTGTGGAAGCCAAGCGGCCACGTCCGAACATGTTCAGTGGCACTGAGGACAGTCCCTGTTGCGTCTACACGGTCATTGACCAGTAGTCGAGAATGTTGCACATGCAATGTGCACATTGCATGACTTGCGATATGAATGTTCATGTTCTTTCCCACAGCAAAGTGTTACTTGCTGTTGTGTGGTAGAGGTCGGAATTTAGTGCGCACGTGTCATCGAGTGGTTTTGTTTTGTCTCGACTCGAAGCAACATATTGCAGCAAATCATTTGTTTTCTTGTTTTGCTGACTCTTTGCAGCGTGTATTTCATACTGCTGCACATTTGTGAACATGTGGTGTACTATGGTCATTATGCCTTTAACATTATCGATGTTGCACTGTCATTTGACCTTTCGTCACAAGGTCCCTTAAGCTTGCAGTTTTTGTTTCATATGTCACCTGTATGGCTGGGAGCCTTGTTTGCAGAGATGTGCTTGCGGTGAGGCTTGTGTTTGCTGTGTAAGTCTTCTGTGTCATTTATATTGTGCTGTGCCCCACGCTTCTGTCTGTTTTAAATGTTGTTTATTAAGCACTACGTGCGCTTGCTAAGGTCTATTCATGTGTTGTTTCATTCACTTGTTAACCCAAAAAAATGTTTCTGTTTCACTAGAATGACTGCTACTTATTTGCGTGTCGTATAAGGCATACTGACTGCAACCTTCCACAGGCAAACCTGGCAAATGCGTTCATTTTCTTAGTTCTTTTTCGTATTGCATGCGACTGCAACCAAAGTCATCATGGTTTTTCTTGCCTTTTTTGTAGTTCGGCTGTCTTTTCAGCCTACACAAAGTGTACATTCGAAATTCTTGCTGTCATAGTTGTTGCGTGCAACCTACCCCTTCGTACTCTTTGCTCGAACACTGCATCGCCGTGTCCCGCTCCACTTGATGTTTCTCGCGTGCCCGCCGCGCTGTCCTCCTGCAATGCATCCGCCTTTGGAACAGGGGATTGCGATGACTCGCCGTGCACCTCGTGCGGCCTGTGTGGTGGTGAGGTCACCACTGGCGCAGTGTCGGACACTCTAGTCGACCCTAAGTGAAATGAGAACAGTCCAGGTAATTGTAGTTGACGGAGTTTCTTTCTCAGTATGTCACAAATGCATCATGACATACAAACTCATTAGAGTATCAGATGTTCTAGAATAGGACCACTACCAAACACTGCCCTAACTCAACTATGGCCAAGAAAATTTTAAAAAGACATCAGACTGATAGAACTGTGCGACCTAGTGACGGGACACCAAAGACGTACGGGCGGTAGCAGAAGCTTGCCTTACTTGTTGCCTTACCTTTTACGAAGCCAATGCGCATAGTGATTTGAGAACAAAATGCTATGCGCCTCCGCACGTGGGTACCTGCCGTATGTGAGCCATAGACACGCACTGCGCACTTTAATTTTTGTATAAATGATAAGATTGTGTTAGGTGAATGATTCTTTCCATTTGCGGGAAAGAATCCTTACTCTGTGGGAAAGAATCCTTACCTTACTATTTACGGGAAAATCGTGCTAACTAGTAACGTGTTCTATTTCTTAATGAACCAGTCGGATGAACATTTCCTTTTTTTATAATGTCTTCTTTGCTCCGTGAACATAAATTTGAAATGTTCTGACATGGCGTGCCGTGACATGGCATGAGGAACCGCTTTATTCAGCCGGGCTCGAGCTAAAGGACAGTGATGATGATTTGTACACATGACGAATTTGTACAAGTGATGATGATATGAAAAGAAGATGAAGAGTCATTCACTTGTCGCGCTCACAATTGCAATATTACAGAACATCATTACGCAATTTACAGGCTGCTACTGCAATATTTCACTTGTCCGATTTCACGGAACATTCGAAACTGTCGAGTGCCGCTCTGCAAATCTCGCTGCAATGTTAGTTCTGTTCTCGGGTTGTTAATAGGTTACTATGCTAAACACGGAAAATGGATGTAATGAGAGCAAGCCCCCCCCCCCCCCCCCCCCATGCAACCTCCTACAATGCACTCTCCACGGCCACGCACCACGGCAAGCCTGGGCACATACAGTAACGTCTGTAGGCTCGTATTTAGGTTAACGAGCGCTCCAAGGCTCAGTGGTAACTTAAAAAAAATCCACGCATCTCCACGAAGTCAATCACGACGAGTGGGCGAAGCACCTGCGGGGATCGTTCGGTGTCCATATAATGTAAATTGAGTGACATGAAATGTATATAGAAATGTAAATTTATTTCGCCTTCCAGTCGTCTTAGGCAATTCAAGGAGAATTTAGAAAATTGCTGGAAGGCAGGATATGCCTCGAAAGTGAATCCAAGAACCCGCCATTTTACCGGTGGCAAGACACCATTTTATATTTGGGCAATTTGTTGGGACATATAGTGCTCGACGTGTGCCTTTGTGTTACAGGTTTTCTTGAGAAGCCTCAACATCTAGGCAAATTTTAGTAGAGATGAACTCATCAATGCTCTTCTCGATAGGTTATTTTCGCCGGGAACAGCGATCTCTTACCGTATTTTTTGAAGTCTATTGTAAAACTTCTTTTAGGGGCTCTCTCGCGTATTTTCAAGGCAGCGTACATTTTACTGTGCCGTGCCGTGGGCACGGACGCCAAACGGGTGCCCAAGCCTCGCCCCTAAGGAGCTCCGCCTCTAAAAACAAAAATGCCCCCCGCCTCCCCGAAGGGAATCGTGAGGAAATGCGAATGCATTTCGCGCGCGCTTCACTCCATTTATATATGGTGGTTGTGGTTCGGAGAAGGAAAAGGCGCCTAATTTCTGCAGCCCGGTCGGGAGCACGGCGCAGCGCCTTTTATCTATATATATATATATATATATATATATATATATATATATATATATATATATATATATATATATATATATATATATATATATATATATATATATATACATATATATATATACGTGCGAGCGAGCGGAGGGGAGAGTGGGGCGCAGGGAGGAGAGAGAGCGAACGGCGAGAGAAGGAGCGGCGAAGCACTGCACCTACCCTCTCCTACACTCTCTCCACACACGCGGGAGCTCCGCCGAGCTCCCGCGATGCGAGCGCCCTCACACACCAGAACGCGCTCCTCCTCTCCACTTACTCTCGGCTACTCCGCCCGCACCACCTGCTCCGGTTACTAGGGGCGAGGATAAGCGCGCGCGCTCGCAGCTGTTGCTATGGGAGAGGGAGTGAGAGCGGAGAGATGCGGACACCGACGGATGCCTGACATGCCCCGACTAAGAAATGCATTCGCATTTAAAAAAAACATTTCATTTGAAACAAGGTCACCCATTTTCGGGGAACGCTCATGTGAGGTCGCGCAATGCTGCAATTTATCTACACCTTCACTATGTAGCAGACCAGTGGCGTAAATCATGTGGGGGGACAGGGGGGTCCTGACCCCCCCCTGTGCTCTGGCTGGGGGAGACACCCCTTGCAAATGTCCCCCCCCTTGAGATGTAGCTTTCGCGCATCACATCTGAATTGCTTGAAAGTTAAATACACCACAATTCATTACAGTACTTGGCTATTCCTAAATGGTATACACGATGGTGAATGGAGGTGAAGTTAAAAGCTTTACCTTAATGTGCAAGCATTTGCACTTGTTTGTTTAACCCGAGTGACATATTTAGTATAAATATGCCAGAGCCTATTAATGAATTCAACTAATTCAAAACTGTACTTCACCAACGTACGTTTCTACTATATACTGCTCATTGCTGTTAGATTATGCTCCCTGGCCTGGCGCCGAGGCTTATGCTCGCTTTATTTATTTTATTTCAAGGCATGACTTATTTTTGCATAATTAAAAATAAAAGCTGTATTTATAAAAAAAACAAAATGGCCGCCATGACAGGACGTGTGTCCCCCCCTTGGGATTTTTCTGGATTTACGCCACTGTAGCAGACGACACCGCAGTCACGCCACCAAGAGCCGATGTCGCTGCGCGAACTTGCTTTAACCATGGCCTCCGAGATTAGCAGGCAGCGCGTCGGAGGCCATGCTTTAACATGCGGTGACACTTATCCGCGTATTCAGAAACGCTCCTCGACTTGAACTTGACTTGCCACCGCCTCAAGGCAGCGCGTCTGAAACGCGTTTGTGCTGCCTTGGCACCGCCTAAAGACAGCGCGTTCGAAACGCGTTCGTGCTGCATTGAAGGCGGTGACAACTCAAGTCAAGGAGCGTTTCTGAATACGGGGGGTTAATTCATTCAATCATCGATGAGATAACATACGCAGGTTGCGCTGCTCCTGTTGTCCAAACCCAGTGCTGTCGTTGCCGGACTCGGCTGTAGCACACCGAGTGGCGGCAGCCGAGTCGCGAACCACCGACGCGACTCTGCGCTCTGCTTTATCGATCCTCGAAGGTGCCTCTGACGACGCCTGCGAGAGCGAAGCGCTGGCGCCCGCCGCCTTCCTAGCAGCGCCGGGACGGACGCGGTATCCGTGGCTTCGGGCCACCTCGAAAATTTCCTGCAGCAGCTGCTCTCTTTCGCCATATTGTTCTTCCATGCCCGACCTGCGCAAGTTGCACGTTCAGTCCCGAACCGCCTAAGCACTGCACTGTCGGGGACAGTGCTACACACTGTTTAAACGAACAGCACACTTACTTTCTCAAGCTGGCTCGGTCTGTGGCGAACTGTGCGAGCAGGAGGTCGCACCGCTCCCGTACCGCTCGCGCGCTGATCGGTTTGCCGAGAGACTGTGACAGCTTCTCGGCGATGGTGAACCACAACGACGGCGCCTTGTAGGGGTCCTGCTCGCGCACCTTGCGTAACATGTAAATGTCGGATTCAATCGTAAACCGAAAACGCTTTGCCGGCGGCTCCATCTTCGACACGACGCCGAATTCTTCCGATTGAAGTACAGCGGGAAAAAGTTGGCTTCCTTCTCGGTTCGTCTTGGCCGTGGTTGTGGCTGAAATCATCTCGCGATTTCACGCGGCGCGGGACCTTCACGTGATCAACGCAAAGGACGTTTTTCGAGCCACTGGTGTGGGGTACGCCCGCTACGGACGCTATTTTTGAATTTTGCGGGCCGGTGCGTTATCCTCTAGCGGGCCCCCCGCTAAGTGACGGAAATAGCGGGCGACCGCAACGAGCGCTATCTTTGCGTACGCTATTCTAAACCTGCCGACTGCCGCTCGTTTCGCTGGTGCCAACGCAAGGTTTAGGAGGGTCTTTCTTCGCCACGGAGGATGACGAGGGGGCTGGGAGGAGCTCAAAACGACGGTGTGATGCGTCTTTTGTGCGTGAAACATGCAGTCATACAGCCGTACCGCCCCACACAGATTCGCTAGTCTTGTATCTTCACATAGTGAAAGGGCATTCCTTTTTTTTTTTTTTTTTTTACCAGCGAGGCTCATCTAGCTCGGCGTAAAGTGTGTGACCGTGCCCGAAAGCTATCATCATCATGAACGGATATGTGCCGCAATACTTTGCAGGCTAGTTGGTTCATACTTGAAAAGTCGACTTGCTGCGCAAGCAGAAGGGAAAAAATAAGGGAGACAGGAACGAGCGCTGACTACCTACTGTTTATTGTTAGTTCACGAAGCCAATATATAAGCATTGCTACAAATGAGGTGCTTTTTTTTTTCACGGTTCTGTCTGCGGTACCATTTTAAAGGAATCCTGGTTTTGTGCGCATCGTGATGGTGCAGTGTGGCATGCCTATATATATATATTGCTTCGTGAACTGACAATAAACAGTTGGTAGTCTGCGCTCTTTCCAGTCTCCCTTCTTTTTTCCTTGTGCTTGCGCAACAAGTCGAGCAGTGGCGTAGCCAAGGGGGGGGGGGGTTGGGGGGGTTGAAACCCCCCCCCCCCCCCGAAATTTTTTCAGTTTTGCTTGCGTATATATGCACGCACACATACAAACGCACGCACGAACATACATAAAGTATGGTTGAACCCCCCCCCCCCCCCGAAAAAAATTTCTGGCTACGCTACTGAAGTCGAGTGATATGTGCCACATAATTTGAGCGAATCTCGCTACTCACCGCTACAGTGTGGCCTGTAATAACCCTATAGGAACAAGCGCATAGAGAGAGATATTTTGGGAGGTAGAGGTGGAAGGTAGGCAGCTCTTGAATGCAAGATTGCAGATCCTCAGCCGCCATTATTGCGATTATTGGGGGGGGGGGGGGGTCGCCCAACCTGCCTCCCTCGTGCGCATGCCTTTGACGACACGTGCAGCAGAACTACCCAAGACCAGTCGTTTCCGAGAGAGAGAATAAACCATATATTTGGTGTTCTGCGCGAGAAGATCAGTGACGCGAAACAATGTCGCGCCATCTTTACGTGCAACAAGGAATGCCTACGGACGTAACTTCGCTCAACTGTACTAGATGGCGCGAGAGGCGCCAGCAGCGGCTGGGAGCCTAACTGTTGCACCGTGCTTGCATTTTCACTTCTTAGGAAGCAAATCGGCAGGGCATTTACAGAAGAGCAGAGCAGCTTTATTCGATTAAATATTATTGGTCCGCATAGACATATGGTTTTGAGCTTAGCGTGACGCAAAATGGTTGTAATGTGATACAGTGAGAGCAAAGTTTCTGTTTGAATGAGGCGCTAAAGCGCGTCTCTGCCATCTGTGTACAACAAAACAAGAGTTTCGCGATGTTGATGCACGGCTGCGGCAATAGACGGCGCCACGCGTCCTCTAAATTCGTACTTGCGTTACTATTCATGCAATTGCTTTTCATTTAGGCACCAAATTATCTGATTTAAATCATTTAATTGTTTCTTGATGCGAACACATGGTGTATTCTGTTTCATTACATTCAAATCAAAGCTTAGGACACGGGTTCGATTGCTTGTTACGACGGTCACGTTTAGATGGCGACGACAAAAGGCAGGAAACACCTGTGAACTTTCGCTTAAGCGCACGACTAGGAAGCCCAGGCAGCCAGAATTTTTTTTTTTTTTTGGGGGGGGGGGGGGGGCACCTTATTGGAATGGTAATTTTTTGCTCTGTATGCTATGGTGAAAAAAAAATTAAAAATTTCGGGGGGAGGCACGGGACCGGTGTGCCACACCCCTGGCTACGCCACTGAGCCCAGGTGTTCCAAATAAATCACGAATTCTCCCACTTCTCGTTCCTTTTAAGGCGGAAACCTTAGATGCCTGATCGAACGCGAAGTTAGATCGTTGGCGTCCCACGTCGGCAACGTCTTGCGTCTCGCAGCAATGGGGACAAGCGATGCAAAATATCATCACGAGATGACGTAAACCATATGACGCCCCTATGACGTCACGGATTTGTGACGTTGTCTTGATGTCACAGTTACATCACGTGACGTAACGTTACATGATGAAGCCATAGCATTGCATTGTAGCTTGGTCAAAGGTGGTTCGATCAAGGATGCAATGCATAACCAGGTCAGGTGCCTCCGATCTTAGAGGCATTGCAAAACCACGTTGGGCGCAGAAAGCTTTCGAACGGTGGCGGGGCAGCATCAATGCATCGGCTGGCAGGAAAAAGAGTATGGCTTTCGAGTTCGAGTGAGTTTTATCTTTCAGAGAAGTTTTTGATGGACGAGTTGGTATACGTTCATACTTTATATTTTAAGGCGCCAAAAAACACAATCACAAGAAGGGACGCAATTGCTAGCTTCCTATTTAGCTCAATTGGTAGAGCGACCGACCCGGATAGGCGTTGGTCCCGGGTTCGAATCTCCCGGACCAGGACGAATTTTTCGGCAACTAGAAGCTCTTCTTTCTGAGAAATCCGTATGGATTTCCTTGTGGCTTCGTGCTACAAACGGGTGGTTGTCTATTTTCCCTTTCTTGACACTCTGTCCCGTGTCCTTTCTTGTGTTTGTGTTTTTTCGCGCCTTAAAATATAAAGTTTCATCTTTCATTTCTCTTACACCCCTTCCCCAGCAAAGGGTAGCCAGCTAGTCTAAGAACTTGCTAACCTACTTATCTGTCCGTCTATTTCTTTCTTCTCCTAATCTTCCTCATATTCATAACAAGGTTCACTCTTCCGGCCATTTCGTGTCGGAAGCCACTGAATTCTGCGAGTTGCAAAAGCTTCCCTTGCAAAAGAGCGAAATGCCGTCGGAGTGTGCAATGTTGTTTAGAACAAAATGAGAAAGGCTTGGAGCGCGACGCACTGCAGTGTGGTATAGGTGTGTGCTGCTGCACCTGAACGAAATAAATGTATCCCGTACCCGGCGACAACTTTCTGTGGCAGCACAGCCAAAGCCACGTGGGCGGAGCTTCTACAGATGTGTTGCTACGCCAAGTAGTCCGTGTGCGGGCGCTTTCGGTTTCGGTTTCACGGCCGCATCCAACATGTACGCTTTCGCAAGAAAATCCATGGTTTATTGTGTTATTTTTGTAATAGCGTTATAAAAAAAAGAGGTTATATGTAAGTTTATTCGAAAGTTATGTCAAGCCTTGATATACTTATAGATGCAGCAGTGAAAGATAAGATGCGTTGAATCATAACTGTGCTCTTTCGCAAATTTCATTACAACGCTAATCTCCCGGTGGTTCAAGCCCGCATGCCAAATCGAGCACAATACAGCGTTTACATATTTGGGGGGTAATCAATAAAATGTTCTTTATTTTGAAGGGAAAGAAGAAGACGCTTTATTGAAGAGTTCAAATTTATTTTTTTTAAAAAAAGGGCACGGCCGAGCAGGAACTGTGCGATTGGCAAACGAACGCAAAGGCAAGAAAACATTTCATAAACTTCGGTGCATACAGGGTCGGCATCGTTGTTTTTCTTCTTTTGGAGACGCAAGAACTTTCTGGAGACGCTCAGGCTAATTTTTTAGGGGACGCGAAGACATCGACGGGTAGCAGATATCTTGGCCACAACAGGTCATGAGTGGGCGTCTCATGTTCGTAAATCCAAGCGGGTGAAACGCAATATTCACTCGGCCAAGAACGCTGTTTTTGCAGAGTCAACAGCATAATATACATGAACGCGTCTGTTGCCCAGGCGAAGCTTTGCACTGGTAATTTTATCCCCGTGAATCGCTGCAATCGCCAAGCGCCGCCGCAGACGCCGACGGGTACGGTGTTACAATACGTGATCTTTAGCATGACTGTATCAATACTAGGCAACCGAAATACTGACCACGTATGCAACACAATTTATGAAAAGGGTCATTGCTCTTACGTACAGTTTCATATGGCAATCTTGCTTTTAAGCAGCTCGTCTTGCTTAAGACTGGCAGGTCGCCGTTGTCACTTTAAAGGTGGCTATCGCGATGAGAGACCCACTTGCGCTGGTGGTATCACCAGCACACAGCTTCTTTCTTGGTGATTAGATATGCGGGGGGACAAAATCTTTGACGACGCACCGCTCTCTTCGTTTCTTTCTGCTCTATGAATACAGATCACCTCACGAACACGCACTCATGCTCGCTACCAAGCTTCGCTGTGAAGTTGCTGCAACCGAGCGACGCCATCGTTGTTTACCGCGGCAGGAAAAAATGACACCAGAAAACTAGAAACAGCAAAAAACGAAAATCCTGCACGGGATAAGCTTTCTTAATAGCAATGCGAACAATCTTGAACATAATACATATATCTTTTCTTTTTATGTTTTCCTTTATGCTACGTAGTGTATAAAAGTCAGCTTTGGCGGACTACATGCAGAAACGTAGTAAAGAAGTGCGTGCTTCGGCTTCGTAGCCCTTGGCTGTGTTGCCACAGATGTGTTGTCGCTAAGTATACACGAAAATAATTTTTGAGCACTGAAACTGACGATACAGAACGCCTTGAAAGACTCTCCAGCCACCGAGGGAGCTCTGATTACAAGCTAGGGTTTTTCAAAGTATTCCGTCTTTTTAAGGAAAACATTGCGTATATTTCAGCCAGGAAGAAGCATTTAGTAAGGAATCGGTACCCTTAATCTAGAAAACTGCTAGGTTCAATCCATCTGCTGACCAATGCGCACTTATACAAGAAGTGCGGTGATGGCATTGAAAGAGGTGCATGCCACAGGTAAAACATAGGGAGCCCATGCAAGTGAGGGTGAGTGAGTGATTGAAATAACTTTATGAAGGCGAACGCCTCTCTCAATGTGTCATACTCGAGTCCGTCCGTACTTGCCCTGGCACGGTGCCAGCTGTGGCACAGCAGCGCATAGCACAGACGCCGGTCGCGTCGGTCGCGCCTGTCGTCAGCAGTGGCGTAGCCAAGGGGGAGGGGGGGGGGGGTTCACCCCCCCCCCCCCTGAAATTTTTCAGTTTTGCTTGCGTATATATGCACGCACACATACAAACGCACGCACGAACAAACATAAAGTATGGTTGAACCCCTCCCCCCCCGAAAAAAATTTCTGGCTGCGCTACTGGTCATCAGACTATAGAGTGCACGCGTCCCCCCTGTAGCCCGGCCACAATCCGCCCACCCAAGCAAGAAGGGAGACGCGCGCATCGCGTTCTATTCTGACCGATCCCGTCTCAATGGGCACAGGCTTTCACCGAACACACTTTGGAATTTACAAAGTGTCCTTCAATTTTTTTTTTCGGTCCACAATAGACGCGAGTAAACTCAACGTGGGCAAATATTCGGAAATTTTGAATAACGAATGGAACAGCATTGTATTCGATTCGTTACTCGATTCGAATGGTTGATATTCGAAACACCGAATTGTTTTCAAATAATAAGCACCTACGGGAGAAGCATAAAACAAACGATACTTTGCAACAGTGAAAGGTTGTTTGTCATCTTTCAAACACTAAATGACTAATGTGCATGCGGCCCAAGCTCTTGCGACACTACCAATACTATATTGATGACCTGATGGTGTCGTTTCTTATGAAAACTCCACTCTTACTCAGATTTTATCATGCTGAAGCTGTATCGCATTAACCAGTTCCTGTCTCCATCTTGTAATACAACTGAAGGTGGGGACTACGACTGCATTCAGCTTCATGGATAACAGACGCATGTTTTGTGTTTTCGTGAGTTCATCTTGCAGATACACCTTTCACCGCAGCTCCTTATACGCTTCCGGTGCCGAGCCCCATGTTGTGATGACATGTTTACGTTTAATTAAATCTGGTGTTTGGTTCAAAATTGTTTAGTTTTTATGACTCCGCTTAATAAAAAAAGCCGGTGAGGATGTATCACCTTGATTACTGTAGTCGCTAAAATATCAATAAAATTGACTGAGAATAAAACATTTGTTGTCGCCTTCTAGCAGTCTTACGTGATTGCACAAGGCACCATGGGACTTACCATTTTTATCCCTTTATAATGCATTGAAAGAGTTTTTTTTTTTTTTCGAAAAGGCCCAATGGATTATTTTGCAACAAGTTTCTTCAAGGAAATGGGTTTATCTTAGCTTTTAACATTTCTTACGTTTTTTTCTCCGTCTGTCTTCCTGTCTTTCCGTTCTCAATCACCTTCTCCACATAGAGTAGCAAGTCAGCGATGTTTGTACGCCGGCTATATTCTAAATTCTGTGCCTTTCAATAAAGAGTCATATGTCCGCCTCGGGGGAACAGTGGCTACGGTGCTCGGCTGCTGACCCGAAGGTCGTGGGTTCGATCCCGGCCGCGGCGGTCGCATTTCGATGGAGGCGAAATGGTAGAGGCCCGTGTGCAGTGCGATGTCAGCGCACGTGAAAGAACACCAGATGGTCGAAATTTCCGGAGCCCTCCACTACGGCGTCTCTCATAATCATATCGTGGTTTTGCGACGTTAAACCCCAGATATTATTATTATTTATAAAGAGTGATATCTCCTTCTCTCTCTTAGCGCGAGAGGAACTAGATAACGGACACAGAAGGGCATACGCACAGTCAGAATGCGATGCCAAGAGGTCTACATTGTCGTGTCCAATTTGTAACGTGTGTCCTCTCTAACTTCTTATGTCCCAGTAATTCTAGCGCAGTATTTTAATCATGCAAAACCAACTAGCCCAATACATAGCTTTGTCTACATTGCTGCTGTCGTGTTCAGGAAGCTTCCAAGACACGTTCCCGCTGCATTAAAGACTTAAAGTTCGGAGACGTTTGGTATCAATAAGCAACGCAATCTCGGAGTGTAGCGTCGAAATCTAGTGCACCGAAAGGCTCATCATTTTAGGGACACAGCGACCGTGGCGCCGCCTGGAGGGGGGGTTGAGGAGAGAGGGTTCAGAGCCGCCCCCCACCCCGCAATTTTTTAATTTTGCATGCGTGTATGCACGGGCACACATACAAAACATACAAACGCACTCGCGAACGTACATAAAGTATGGTTAAACCACTCCCCCCAATTCCAAAAAAAAAAAAATAATAGAATTCTGGTTACGCTACTGTTCAACGACGAGGCGCTTTTGAACTGAAATATCATTCTCATGTTCAACACATGCATGCGAATCAACGTTTAAAACATACGATTGCACCACGTAATTTCATATAACGCTCCTAGATTATTATTTTTTAATCTAGAGGAGGAGCGCGACACTCTATGCGCAAAGCTAAAGAGGCATGCTCAGTGGAAAAGAAAGCTTAAAAAAGTGTGAGGGAATTATTCTGGTGCAATCTCGCAATTTCGACGCGCACTGCATTCCCGTACGCGACTTTCTGGGACGTTAATACGTATATACATCGCGCAATAAAGTTATTTCAGTAAACGTGTTTGTCCGTGGCGGTGGAGCAGTTATGGTGCTCGGCTGCTGCCCCGAAGGTCGCGGGTTCGATCCCGGCCGCGGCGATCGCATTTCGATGGAGTAGAAATGGTACAGGCCCGTGTACAGTGCGATGTCAGTGCACGTGAAAGAACACCAGATGGTCGAAATTTCCAGAGCCCTCCACTAAGGCGTCTCTCATAATCATATCGAGGTTTTGGGACGTAAAAACTCAGATATTATAGTAAACGTGTTCCTCGATTTGCGAACTGCACCGTATAATGTACGGCGAAGGGTGCAAGCAGGATTTTCACACGGCATTTATAATAAGGAGTTTTCGAATAGGGACCCCAAAACTTTTGGACCCGCTAATCAAAGAAATAGCGTCGGGGCCACTGCGCATGCGCGAAACCCAAATAGCGTTTGGGTTTTGCGTTTGGGACGCTATTTCTCGAATTTAACGGGAGCACCAAAGCCTGCCCTAAAAAGCTTTGCGTCAAACACTCATGGCTGCACGCACTCAAGTGATTGTTCTCAGCGGGCTCTTGGCTGGTAAAAGCTTATAAACTTGGCTGATACAAGCGCGCGTGGTTACCTTAAGAGGAAAAAGTTGCTTTTTCGTACTATAAAAACTTTTTTTTTTTGCCTTTAAACACGAAGAAACGCAACTTGAAGTTATTTTTTTTTTAGTATGAAACGGTATGTTTTACTTCTAGTTTTGTAGTAGCCTCTCTTTGACGCCGTAGTGGCGCTAGAAACGCAAGACGCAATAGGTAAGAGCAAAATCCTATTCGAAAACTCTCATGTCCTGCTTGACCCAAAGCTAGCGTACGCAAAGGGCTTTGGGGCCCCAAACTTTTGGGGCCCCTATTCGAAAACTCCCTAATGACAGAACTGCCATGTGGCGTATATTTGCGTCACTATCAGCAGGTATACCGGCTTTTACTTACAAATTTCGACAGAACCAAGGACAAATCGCCTTCTCATTACCTGCGAGGCCCGCCTAAACACTCATTGCGACTGAACCATTCTAAAGCAATCCACCAACCTTTAAGTCGTGTTAACGCTCATAGGCATTCCCTTTTTCCGTCCGCTATTCATCACTGGAACAGATTAGATAATCGCATTGTGTGTTGTAACACCATTGAAACATTTATGAACCTAATACAGTGTGTCCAATTTGAATTATGAGTTGTTGACATTGTATGCATTTCCTTGTTTTGTCCCCACTCCTGCATGGGCCGTGAAGGGCCTGCAGTATATTCAAATAAAAAAAAAATAACTGCGCGACAGGCGTTTCGGTGTGTCGTAGAGCCAGGCAATGTCGGTATGCGGAAACTCACGCAGTCATATTGACCTGTTGCGACATCGGCTCTCCTTCATGACACGTATACTGCTAGGCCACGATTAATCGTTCTCGGCGGTTCGCAGCGGGAAGTGTATCGCGTGACGGAAGAACCTGGCGGTCGAATGCCGAGGAACGTTTTACAGCAGCAGCGGGCGTTAAGTCGCATACCTTCGAAGCAGTCGAGGATTAACGGCCCGTAAGCTTGCCACGCTTGTACACAGATTAGCACTCAATTTCGACCAGGAAAAAGAAGAATAATGATTGGACCGGGATTAAAGCGGATATGCATCGATTAGAGCGCGGCATAACTGCAAAACAGAGAGAGAGAGAGAGAGATCCGTGTGGTCGACAGTTCGCAATGGATGAGCTCGTCGGGTAAAAGGTCAGACCACTTTCTTAGTTTTTCCGAAGCAATCTCAGTGCGTGCGCATCCTGATAAGAATGCGCCGACGACTTCCAAAACCCGCGCCTCGTGGGATATGTACGCCAGACATGCGATAGTCCTATCTCGATAGAGACGAATGGAAGAAGCGCAACTGGTGTATTACTGTGGATGCACTGAAGAACAAAACAGATGGTGTGCGTAGACACTAAGTGGTGTTTTCTTTTTTTCACCTCGATGCGAACATGATGTATTCACGGTGAGCGGATTTTAATTTCGACGATTGCCGGGAATTACTTAAAAACTCGCAGGTGTAAGCTGTGTGTTCTGGAAACGCAATGCAAAACGTTTGCGCCTGTCTTCGAGTGGCTGCGAATGCGTGATCCTGCGCAATCTGAGAAAATACAAGCCACACGGCCCCCTTATAAATTTGCCTGAGACGAGTGGAAAGCGAATGCAGTCATCATCTTCTTCTTCTCAGTGCACTATATAGATCCCGCCAGAAAAGCTTTAAACACCCAACGTGATTTCGCAGCGCCTCCGTGATTGGAGGAATTGTAAGCTTTCGGCACTTTACGTGGTTTCGCAGCGCCAGGGGGCGGAAACTCCCTATACCTCCCATGTGTCGCGCTGTCGCATGCTGATACGCAGCGGCAGCGCCGCTTTTACTACTGGCGGCTGCCGGGCATCCAACTAGAAATAAATCACAAACAGAACATTTATTTCATGACGTCACTGGTGAGGTCACCAAATAGAGGGAAAGGGCGCAAAACTGAGAGGAGGAGGGTTGCCGGGGAAGCTCTCCTTTCCCACTTCGCATGCAAGCGGGATGTGTTCGTGCCCTCTTTCAGGTCCGCTGGCCGCTTCGGCGACGCGGCCATTCCTAAACTTTAGTTAACATTTTTGAAAATTTCGTTCGTGTGTTCTGAAGCGGCAAAACTTAAGCGGACCGATTGCGCAGTAAGACAAAACTCGATCGACACAAATAAAAAATTAATTTTTTATTGCATGTTTCGTATTAAAAAATAGACATACGCGTAGTGTGAAAGTGTCAATCTATAAAAGCAGCTTTAATTCACAACTGAAATATGGACATAATGAGCACAGAGTGGACCCAGAATATCCGAACCAATGCGAAAATCAACAATCACGAGCAGGACACGTCGCGTTTGACTCAATCACGTTTGTTATGACGGCGCACATATTTTAAAGACGATAGTCTTTCTTGGGATACTTAAACGGAGAAATTTTGGTCTGTCTGTCTGTCTGTTTGTCTGTTTGTCCACAGAACACCTATACTACTATGTAGAGAAGGGAAACTGTACCTTTGACAGTGCAACACAAATAAGGGTAGCGGTGGCGTTGCGAACTAAAGTATCCGACCTAGAGATGGCGCTGCTAAAACTATCATCATCATTACGTTGGGGCATTATGGCTGCTGCGTTGCTGGCGGGTGCGGGTGGTCGCGGTGCACGCCCGTAGGTTGCGGGCGTTTATGCACCGCTGTCGCGGGATAGTATTCGCGCGCACGTCAGCCTAATGTTACTACAAACATTTCCGCTAAGTTGCCAGGTGACCGCGAGGCCTCAACTGGCAAAAAAACAAGCCAAGCAAGTAAGCTTACATATTGTTTATTGGCAATCGTGAATGTAGCAGTATACATGTAAACAAGGAGCACTGTCAGTCACAGAGTTGAACAATACACACAAAAAACAGTATTAGCCATCTGTTTAATAAAATTCCCTGCTGAAATTGAGCAACTTTGTCTCTTCGCTCTTTCAGAATACCATTTATAATACGCGGAACGACGCGTTGTGGGTGACCCAAGCACAGTACTTGCGTACGTACTGTACAGTGCTGCCCGCTGTCTTTCTCACTACACATGCGCGTTTGATGATTTGAGCTGTAATAAACAAACAGCATTAAAACTGCCCTCAAAAGATGCAGTGTCAGTAAGATTAGCCTGAGCCGCAATGTAATATTTTGACAAAACATTGGCGAAAGGCGCATCGCGTTGAAAAAAAAAAAGTGAAACCACGCTGTTATGCTATATATTCCTGCACATAACGCGTTCTCATTATTGTGCGTAATATCCTTGTATTCGTGCCTGCGCGTCCGATCTTTTTACGACTAATTCCGACTACTAGTTCAACTTTCTGTTGTGCTAACCTCGTCTATCCTGGGAAACTATTTACGGGATTCTGTTATAAAGCAAACTTGGTTTATGCTTCAAAGAGGCGAAGAGGTTGCATTGACATAAACACTTCAACTGAGTAACAGTTGGCGAATAATGAACGCCTTAGCCTGAATCCAACATTTCAGCAAGTGAACATTCTTGTGAAGGTTCTCACGGAAGATAAGTTTACAGAATTCAGCTACCCTTGCTCGCCCACTGTTGATCAGCTGACACATGAGATAGAGGATGCCTGTGGGTGTTCCTGAAAGCACTCATTTGTAAAAAGAAACGATACACCAGTGGACAGCACTTGCAGTACATTGCACATGACATATGCACATACAATAGGGACATATGGAACATTAATACACTAGATAGCTAGGAAGTGCTGGAAGTCACGGTAGCAATGTTGGAAAAATAGGCAGTAAGTAATCATTTCTGTCCAATCTGTATAATCAACTTTTTTACGACGGTTATTCATAAAGTAAGGGCAGTTTGCTAACCTTTTAATATTCACACGTCAGAGTAAAGATTTATATGCACAGCACCATCTGTTAATTCTCCGCAAAAGTACTGAAGTTATTGTTCTGGCTCAGCAGTAATCTACTTGTCGGGGAATGCAGATGACAATGTTTGCGAAAATCGTTGCTCCTGCCTGTTGTGAGGTTGCACGCTGTAAATCGATTTTTGCATGCAAAAGAATCATCAGCTTCTCCAATTCATGGGTAGTTGTGCTTAGTTTACGGACCAACAGTGATGAGTGAAAGAAAGGTCAGAAAATGGTGTCGAGACTTCACAAACGGCTGCACAAATGTGTACGGCAAAGAGCAGAGCGGCAGGCCAAGCATCCAGATCAATGAAACTATTCAAGTGGACAGGGCATTGCAATTAGATCAACGACTAACAGTTAGTGGTCTGTCAGAAGATAATGTTCCCCTTGTTGGCCTCACTACAATTTACACGATTTTAGCTGAAATTCTCAGATGTCACAATTTGTTTAAGCTGGGTACTAAAAATTCTTACCGACCAACTCAAACACCTAAGAATGTCAAGTGGACGAGCATTTTTGGACGGCTACCGACAAGACAGATATGCTTTGTTTTCACACATTGTTACATATGACGATACTTGGATATCCTATGCCACTTCAGAAACAAAACAACGATCAATGCAGTGGTTCCACTCCCCTTCACAAAAACCGAAAAAATTCAAGGAATTAGTTTACTGCAGTCAGAAAATGATGGCTACCATTTTCAGGGACGAAAAGGGCATTCTTTTGGTTGATTTCACAAAATGTGGGCCACACTTACAGCTGACATATACCGTGAAACGCTCACCAAACAAAAATGTATGATGAGAAATCGACGACGTGGCAAACTCTCGTCTGGAATCGTCCTCCTCCATGACCACATGCGTCCTCGCACCACAGCCAGAACCAATGAGAAGATTCAAGGTATTGGTTGGGAACACTGATAACCCACCCTACTGTCCCGACCCAGCACCAAGTGACTATTTCCTATCTTTTCACTTGAAACAGTGGCTCAGGGTACAACGGTTTGAAGACAGCAAGAAATTGAAGACCGCCACTGTCAACAGGTTCAATTCCCAGGTAGTGAACTTTTATGTAGAGGGACTAAAGAAACTAGTGTGGTGGTACGAAAAGTGCTTAGAAGCTAACGGTGATTATGTAGAAAAGTGAAGTATGTTTGTGCTAAACTAAGCCCGCCAATCAATCACCTTTGCTAATCAATATTTATTTGTTTGGGACCAAAAAGCCCTTACTTTTTTAATAACCCTCGTAAAAATTGTTATGCTTTGCATTGACAAATAAATAAATGAGTCCATTTTTTTGGTGCCAACGGTGCATAGTCATCAAAGACACTGCTCATACGATGGACGATTGCTGAAGCTGAATTCACATTTTCATTCTTCACTACCTCCTAACTGTCTGCCTCACTCTTAACATGAGTATCATGCAAAACTAGCCTTTTCTGGCTACATAGCTCACAGCAATACCAAGGAAATAGCTTTCAGTACACATTCGCATCTTCAACATGTACAAACACTGGCCAACTCTAATGAACTCTGATTACACCTGTTGAGTGCACTCAATTAATGCTCTGTTAAAAACTCCATGTTGTGTCAGGTCTGTTATCGTGAACAAATATTATTACAGTAAAAGCTCATTAATTTAAACTTAGTTAATTCAAAGTTACAATTAATTTGAACTGATGCCCTGGTCCTGGCACAGCCCTGTGTATTTCTAGGGGGGGAATCTCCCAATAATTCAAACGCGTTGGTATCAACAACAGGTAGCTCGAACTGGGAGCCCCTGGTTTTCGTCGCTCCTCACAGACGTCTGCCCAGAGTGATCACGATATGTTGCAACATCAAACCAAACTAAATTTACTAGAGATGCAAAACAACAAAACAGCATCATTTCTCAGCAGATGAGATTTCAGATGCTGCACTGGAGCCCGTGGGCAAGCTACAAACAATGCTCATGGAGTCGCGATGGAAGAAATGAAAGTGAATGCAAATTACCGATTAATTTTAATTTTGATTGTGTTAACTCTGTCACGTAAATAAACGTGTTTTTGGAGCATAAATATGATATATTTCGACATTAAGGCTCACTGCTTGCAATGCACGTCGATGCTATTTTTTGACGTATCACAGACTGATCAATTTTGTTCGCTGTTAGAGCTCCGTGAACTTAATTTATGAGTTCACCTGCCACAAATGTGTAGTAGCGCCTAGTTCGTGATAACGAGCCCAGATGTGGCTTCTGCCCACGCATTGTGGCCCAATTTCTGTTCATTCTAGTGCCTGCCCGCTAATTTGAGCAATTTCACATTCCCCTTCGAGTAAGAATTAACGAGCTTTTACTGTATTTGCTATTTGTGGCTCAACTTCACATACAAAACAAAGTGCTTGCACAAATGCAATGGTGATGTACCCTCTTTTCTGGACAGTGCGTGTTTACATATCATCCCATTAATGTATTGGCAATGTTCATTGAACAGAGCTAAAAACGAATTTTTTAGATGCTTTACAAATTCCTCAGCCTGTTCCATAGAATACTGCCCAAAATGTCCTTATGCACATGCTTTCATTCACCTACGCCCACCATCAAATATTATGTATTCCAGAGTATTGACCTGGAAGTGCCATCCAACAATACTTATACACTGAGGTGCCCTTAAATCCACTCATCTCCAGGTGACCACTGCACGACATGTCTTGTTTAATGAAGGGATGAGTGCTTGCACACGGTTTCCTATTTTAGAACCTTCACAATGTCACTCCCAGCAAGTAAGCGGTACCAGTAACTTTTCGTTTCAGCACTACTGTAGCTGTTCTTGCCATTCCTTTGCAACAGTCTTCGCATTCACAGCAATCTATACTGAAAAAGCAGTGCTGCTAAATATGCACTACTACTGGCCTATTTGCTACCTAGTTATATGATACTCTATGCAAAGTTTGAGATGTAGAGTGAAGTACAGTATGAGCACCCCATCACATGCACTATCCAAAAAAATTGAAGCGTGGACATTTCCTCTAAATTGAGTAATTCATGAAGCAAGAAAATAATTGGTGCACCCAATTTTGTACTGCTTCGACATGCTGTACAATATCACTGCTTTTCATTAAACCTAAGGCTTGCGTTTGTATGCCTCGTAAATATTGGTGGCCCATGGGGTTGTCACTGCGGCAACTGTTGAGCGTCTTACGACTTGATGTGGGTAGCTTGGAAGCCAATGATTTCTCTTTTGTCCAGTTTCCTGAAAAGAAAAAAAAAACCAAGTGATGAGAAAGAGTAAGACAGAAATGTTTAAACAAAAATTGGTTCAATAATTAAAGTGTCTACAACCATACCTTGCGAGGATTTTGGCCCATGAGTTTACTTTCAGTGATGACACATTCGCTGCTGACCTGATGTAGGTTCAGAGATAAAGCATCCAAGCGTATGCTGATATGAGCAGTTCCTTGGAGGCTGTGGTTGGGCTGAAAGAGGAAAAAGCAGTCATGGTTACTATAGTATCATTTCTGTCCTATCACATGTGTGGATAAACTATATGGTATGTGAAAATGTAACTGTCCCTGCTTATGAAAATGTTCAAATGCGTATACATACTGTAAGTTCACTTGGCTTTACCATGCATTGAATTTAAGAGCATATTTCGCAGCGGACTCGTTTGCGCAGACACAGGTAAAACTTATGTTGTGATCTATGTGGCAAAGTTAAGCAGTAAAGATATTATCTGCAAATGTGAGAACGCAGTAAGCGATCTGAGAAACTGGGGCGGCGCCAAGATTTTTTTCCCAGGGGGGGGGGGGGGGAGGGGGGGGGAACCCAGGATAAGTGAGTTTCTTCGGGAGGGGAAGGGGGGGGGGGTGTGCTGGGAGGCGGGCAATCTAGCCTTTGTGTTTTGAATATGTTTGTTCTGAAGGGGGGGGAAATGGAGCACCCCCCCCCCCCTCCGTGTCCCCGCCCCTTCTGAGAAAATGTCATTGAACCTACAAGCTGTGAATCTCATCAGCTGGACAAGTCGTAAAACCTTATGAATTGACAAAAACCGTAGCGCATGCAAAAAAAAAAAAAAAAAAAAAGGCTATGTTCAAGTGCAGAGCAGTGCATTTTCACTCACCGGCGCCCACGCGCACATTGTGCATCGTTATTCCGTTTCCGTAGGTAGTCTCCGAGCAATTTGCCGGCGTTGAATTTTCACGCTGGAAGCTGTGCAGCACGACGTTTATGAAGTCGGTGAAGCGCCGCAGCTGACATGATTCACAGGCTTTAGACACGTTCGCCTTTAGGTAGCGGCATGGTAAGTCGGACACACAAACTCGCATTTATATATCAAAGCCGATATGAAACGGAGCTGCGTGATGCCGATCACAGAAAACGACCGCGGTACAATTTGAATGAATTAACCGGCCGAAACGCAACCGATGCCAATGGGCTGCTGCTTTTCGAGCGTCAGTGTAATCTCAATACTTGTTCTCAAGCAATCAAGCTCTTGTAGTAATTCTAAAAGTAATAATAAAACCGATCCCTACTATCTTTGTGAAAAATGACACGGTAACTAAGCTTCTAACAATCTTTTGACACATTCTAAAACGAAATATTTGGCCTCGTTGAGCGCCCCTAACACGGAAAATCCGAACTAACTTATCCGACCGCTAAAGGAGGAGTCAGTAGTTCCACTATACGCGCATTTCGATGGAACTCGCCGTGGTCGATTTTTTCGCCCTCTGCGGCCATCGCTGGAACTTGAGAGTCTCCGGGGCCTGGTTTGTCGGCACGTCACACGATTCAGCCACCCGACCACAGTTGAACCACTTTCTCAGCGCCCAGCCATCTTGCACAAGTATTTTTGTTCATACTTGTGAACATTGTCGATCAAAAAGCAAATGTTACGCATGTCTGAGGATCAACGTCAATACATAAGTAGTCATAAGTAGTCTCTGGTATGTTTCTTTATAAGAAAATACATAGATACGTAATTATGAAGACCCCAGCGTTTCTTAGGCTGCGCTCAAAAAGCGACGCTATGCACGAAAAAGCGCTCGGCCGACGATATGTTCCTGCTGGGTTCTGCACAAGGTGATGTTTCTCGACAGCACTGTCAGATGGCGTCCATGTCTCACGCAGCGCCTCGGCGCCTCCTCTATTTTATCAAGGCCAGCCAGGTGCGGCCGATTCAACTTAGAGAAAGCGCTGTCTGAGGCAAGGCAAAACAGTGTAGTACGGCCGGCAGAAGACTATCGTCTTTCGACGACATTTGCAGCGAAGCACGCAGATACGCGGCCAATTTTTTCTTACAGAATTTGACTACCAAACGAGGCAGAAGTTCAGAGGAACAGAGATGCTTGAAGCGATGAGAAGTTCTTCAAGAAAGAACGTCGCTGAAAACAATGTTTCGGCAAGTGGAATTGTCTTCGTCAGGGCAGTAGCGTTGCCTGGACGAAGAAAAGTTCAATTGTCAAAACGTTGACTCCAACGACATTTCCTCTAACGATTTCTAGAAGCATTCAGTCCATCACATGTATTTCAGTGACAGTATTAGAAGTGAAGAACCACAAAACTTCAAACTGGCTACATGAATTTCATTAACAGGAAGGAGCCTAAAATTACTTCACATCATTTCAGCTACATGCCAAAAGTAAAAGATGAAAAGCTATGTAGCCGAGCCAACACCCATTCAAGCCTTTCATTAAACGTATTTTGTCGACACCGGGTAGGCTGTCGTCTTGACCATTAGTCTAGCGACACTGCGCTTATGTCAGTACAGTCAGGCTTGCAGAAAACAGGGTTTACTCATGTAGTCATGCAAAATTAATAACTGCTGAAATAATGGGCCCAAATACTTGTGCTCACCCGTTGCCACTGGGAAACCTGAAAAACCTTCGCGGAACTGGAAATCCCCGGGTTAACACACCGCAGAGCTGCGAAAAATATGTGACGCCCGATTTAGCCATCTTCGCCTTATGCATGGTTGTCTTGCTCGGCGTAGCTCACTGCGGCCTCCGTTCTTTGCACGCCACAACTTTCTGTTTTATCTTTCGCGTACTTAATCGTGGTTTTGGGACGTAAAACACCAGATATTATTATTATCTTTCGCGTACTTGGCACGCCAACCGAGCAAGATAACTGAGCGTGATCCAACGTGTGATATCGCTGAGCGAGTGGCAAGGAGGACCGGAGGCAAGCGCTACGAATTCAAGTCAACCACTTTCCGCGCTTCGCCTGATTCAAAATTCACAAAATAAGAAACAAAACAAGACAGATGAACGAAATAAGAGTTGTTTACAGTGAAATCAAATTTATTTATTTGTAAAAACACGCGAAAGCAAATAAATGCGAACATCCACATCAACCTCACTTCGATCAACCAGATCTTAGGATGCCCGGCAACCGCTATGAGCGTGCATGTTCCTTGAAACCGAAACTAGCGCTGAGTTTCCGGGGCCTGGCAGCGCCTCCGTGATTGGCTCACCTTTGGCTAAGCGACGTCACGTGATGGCTTCATAGTGACGTCATGATGACGCCACAAATTTTGGCGAACTGTGACGTCGTTATGACGTCATAGCGCGGCGTCATCACGTGATCGTGATTTCATTGCATCGCTCGTGTTCACGCCGCCGGCGCCAACGGCCACGTTTCGCTGTTGGTGGGGCATCTTAGGCTTTCGCCTAAAATAAAAAAAAAAACAATAACATGAGGAGCGTAACAGTAAACATCTCTTTCTATATCTTTCTCTTAATGTAGTTAAACCGTGAGACGCTAAATATCAAGAAGTGTGGTGCGCTGTGACCAATGAGGTTTGAAAGAAAACTGCTGGAGTGCATGTCATGCGCGGAAAGTGAAGCCAGACCTCCGCCACCTTACTACAGGCATGATAGAACGTAACGAAGTGCGAATACAAAACTGCGTTTGCCTCACAACGCCGTAGGCCTTTAATATTCGTAACTTTCCTGGAGAGATACGGCTCAACATAAGTTTTAGTGTAACTGGCTTGCTCATGGCAAATTTTTCCACCTTGGCCGTGACAGGCGACATTCCACTGCAATTAATGTAATCAATATGTGTATTAATAAATACGTAAGTAAATAAATAAGACGTGCCTCCTTTATGTATCGTGCATATTGACATAAGTGTGGAAAGAGTGGATATAACTGTGGAAAAATAACTTGTTTTAGCGGCACTAGCAACCTCGTTTCTTTTCTAAGCTCTTCCAGTCGAGCGCGTCCGGTTTTTCGCATATTCAGAAAAAAGTCTTGTAAAAATAAAACTGGTACAAAAGCGATGATTTTCGTCGAAGCTAAGGGCTATACTGGATACATGTGATATCGAGGCATAAGTTTACATAAAAGAAGGGCCAATTAACTGTCAGGACATTTAATAAAAAGTTAATTGAACGACTTCATTCATGGACCGTCGTGGCACCTAGCGGAGCAGATTCCAACTACGCGGTTTCTCCCACGTCACCATGGGTATACCACGGCACCCCCCTAAGGCGCAGCGATATCCCCACTCTTATTTAATATTGCCCTACTTAAACTATACCGCATGCCTTACAACAAATTCCGGGAATCCACCACGCCCTGTACGCAAATGATGTCACCGTGGTCTAAGGGTTCACTACAACTCGTAGAGTGCAACCTCCAAAAAGCAGCTTCGCCAGTCCAGTCAATCGGTAACGCCGCGGGCCTTGAATGCTCACACTCTGAGTCATAACTACTCGTTTTCCGTCACAGATATTCGAAAACCACAGCTCTCAAAATCAAGATTGAGGACACCTACATTCAGGAAGTCGGAAACATCAGAATCCTAGGAGCATACTTAGCAAGGGAAACAACGCGATCCCAATACAGAAACTTAGGAACAGGTGCCTCCAAATTTCCCGCATGATTAGCCGGATTGCCAGTAAGCACAGAGGGCTGAAGGAACACGACCTCCTGCGTCTCTTTCAGGATTTGGTAGTCAGCCTTGTAACATACAGCTATGTCTATCTACAAATATCCAGGACATATGAACAAAAGATCTACACCATACTGCGCGATACCCTCAAAAAGGCACTGAACCTCCCTAGATGGACGTCTACAGAACGACTCCAACAACTGGGAATTCACAACACCGCAGCAGAGCTATTCAAAGCCCACCTCGACAATCAAATAATCAGACTAGCCCTCTCCAGAACTGGCATGGCTGTGCTTGCTAAACCGAACATCACACCACCAACGCATGTTAGGAACAAACACAGGCTGCCGGAGGCATGGCGGACAGGCATCATCATCGAGCCTCTTTCTCGGAATATGAACTCCAAATTCCATGCAGACAGGCGCAAAGCCAGAGCCAAAGGCCACGATAAATACTCAGATGACGAGAGTGCCTTTTTCGTGGACGCCGCCCGGTTCACACACAGGACAGTGCACGGTGGCAGTGGTAAACCAGGGGCAATGTGTCGACTGCCTATCTACCATACAGGATGATGTTACAAGCATGGAGGAGGTCGCTATCGCCCTCGCGCTCAGAAACCCAGCGTCAACCTTCGTCCTTACGGACTCAATGACGGCCCATCGGAACTACCTTAAGGGCAAAGTCAGTCCTCTAGCACACACAATACTTTCAGAGGCAGCAGAAGGCCGTACTGCGGGAGACTGGAAACAAGTTATATGGATACCTGGCCACTGTGGAGTCAGAGGCAACGAGCTAGCTCATGCCTCCGCCCGAGCTCTCTTACCCCGGGACTCTAACTTCAGTGCAGGGAGTCCAGCCGTTCCAGATCAGATGGCCCACCTGACCACATACACTGCAATATTACAAAACTAAAGGCTTGCGCGCAGGAAATATCCCCCCACTGCATCCTCAACTCAGTAGAGCCGCACAGGTGGCCTGGCGCCGCTTACAAACGATATCGTATCCCAACCCACACATACTCTCCAAAATCGACCCTGACAAGTACCCCTCACCAAAGTGCAGGCTATGCAACACTTAATCCAGCTACACTCCATCACATGACATAGGAGTGTCAAAGCAATACATCCAAAACAGATGTCTAAGGATTTCAGCAGAGATGAATGGAAGGCGGCACTGTCCAGCCCGGACCGGGGGGGTCCAAGAGGCCCTGGTGGCACGCGCAAGGACCGGGGCGCAAGCCAATGGGATCCCGTGCTAGGGACTCCACCCATTCATCAATACGTATTCGCCTCGTGTGCGACCGATGGCGGCGCTGCGAACGGCGCTCCGGTGACGCAAAGGCGGGGATTCGGCTTTTGTCGTCTGCTACGGTCTGGCTAAAACAGCAACATTTTTATTATAGTTCGCTAGCGTCGCACGGCGTTCCTCGACTACTAGCTGCATTTTCTTGTAATGATATTTATTGGATACCTAGAGAAGGCAAACGCGTGAGGGGGGAGACAGAAAATTAGGCGGGCAGATGAGATTAAGAAGTTTGCAGGTATAACGTGGCAGCAGAAAGCACAGGACCGGGACGATTGGCGGAACATGGGAGAGGCCTTTGCCCTGCAGTGGGCGTAGTCAGGCTGATGATGATGATGATATTAGATGCGAAGCATCTTATGCTCGGGGCTCTGTCCGTCCCTCCCGCGTCCCGCGTCCCCCCTTCCCCCGTCCCGCGTCCGGCCACTTTCATGAAGTAGGGAAGCACCCATTATGCGAACCAGAACACTGTAGTAATATGAAGGCCGTCAACCGTACCACAGTCATCAGAGTCATGGCCGAGAGCACAGAGAGGCTGCTTAGCAATGGCTAGGCAGGTGGTGTCTGTCGCCCAGGTTGATCCCATTCCTTGAGTCATGGCCGAGAGCACGGAGAGGCTGCTTAGCAATGGCTAGGCAGGTGGTGTCTGTCGCCCAGGTTGACCCCATTCCTTAATCTTGCTTGCATGTGTTTGGAGGGGGGCTTAGTCCGTCCCTCCTTCCCGCGTCCCATACCACCACAGCGCATGCGCGTCCCGTCCCCCCTCTCTCTCCTACGCTCACCCCCCTTCCTCTACTTTAGGAATCATCTACTCTACGGAGCGGCGCCCGCGTCCCACATCCCCACAGCGCATGCGCGTCCTCTCCCCCCTCTCTCCTCTAGGAATCCTCTACTCTACGGAGCGGCTCCGGCGTCCCACACCCCCACAACGCATGTACGCCCCTCCCCCCTCTCTCTCCTCTCCTACGGTTCCCCACCCCCCCCCGTCCTTTCCTCTAGGAATCCTCTACGGAGCGGCGCGCACAATAGGTGGTGTGACAGCTGCATACTCCGCTGGGGGCGCCACGGCAGTTCCGCGGTATGAAAATGACGGAGCGCGCGCGCCTCATTCTCTCTCCTGTGCAGCGCCGCGATGAGCGCCCGGACCGCTGCCGTGAAATGAGAGCGGCGGCGTTCCTCCCGCTCAAGCTAATTATCTCCCCGCTGCTTCGCATCCACACATGGTTCCCTTTAGCGGAAGATGGGGAATTTTTTTTATTGAGATGACTGCTAGCATTACATGAGTTTAAGAAACGTTAACATTTAACATATCTTCTGTATACCGACAGCCATCGCGGTCAGGTTCATGTCCCCGAGTTCGTAGCGTCGCTCACTGGGCTGGACGGCGTTGAAATAGCTTACATGAGAGCGCGAACGCCCGCGCCAAGTGAGTTAAAGAGAGTCTCCGCTGCTTTGAAATCGCAGCGCGATCAATTTTGCGGCTTATTCGCAAAAATCAGCGTTGTGTAAACAGTTGTAGTCATGTGGACTTGTGCAGACACGACAGCCGACAAAATGAAATCGGTAAGTTCATCGACCAGCGGGTTATTGCGGACCACTAGCATAGATTGGGCGAGCTGGATGCAAATAAGATCGCTCGGAATGAAACGCCAGCAGTGGTGCGCGTGGTACAGTTCGCCTCTTATGATTAGAGATAGATACGTTCATGAGCCGCATTCATGTTTTCGATCGCGCAGTGCTGCCTACTCGACTGTGCGAGACTACCAATGGTAATGACAGGATGGCGCGCACTATATTTCTAATGCTTGGGCAACGCGATCCGCTGCAGTGTTTGCGTTTCACTTGACACCGATAGTACAGCTTCGTAAACATTAGGAAATCGGCGAATGTGTCCAGGAAGAGGAGAAAGAGAGCTCTTTCCCACCATTCTTTTGGCCCCTGTGGCTGATCATTGTGATTCTTTACCGTGCTGTAACAAGACTGAATATTTTAAGGTGGGAGCCTTAGATTCCACATAAATTGCGAAAATTGACCGTCGGCGTTCCGCGTCGCCAGCGTCAACACGAGTGATGCGAAAATTCATCACATGATCACGTCATCATGACATCCCAGACCGACAAAGTTTGTGACGTCATAACGTCATGTCACATGATTACGTCATCACATGACATCGTCGCTTTGTATTGCCTCCGTGATTGGTGGGCCGATCTCGGAGGCGATGCAAAACCAGGTGATGTGTAGAAAGCTTCAATGCAAAACCACGTTACGTCCAGAAAGCATTCGGAGGGGGGGCGGCGAAGGAACAATACATCGACTCAAGAAAAAGATGGCTTTCTCCTTCGAGTCAACTTAGGCAAATGCATAAGGAACTCGAGTCTCTTTAGTACAGTGATCGCACCAAGCCACATCAGGAGTCGACCGTTGCGACTGATTTACAGTATTTTATTGCAAATACATCTTTCGATGCGAAAGCTTTATATTTACCAAGGTTAGTATGATTACACTAATTCTGTTCAGCATATTTTCAGACCACCGTGAACGAGTGAACAAATGTCGATTTATTAACGTAAGGATTAAAATATGTTGCAAAAAAAAAATAGAACAAAAACAAAAAAAAATCACTCCGGACAACCTACCGATATTTCATATCCCCGTCGTGCATCCCCTTTAGACTCACCCTGTTTATTTCGTGTTTCAATTTAAAGTACTTACGACACGCTTACACAGCAGCTGCTAAAAATGTGTATTTAATCAAACGTTGTTGCCGGTAACGCCACTTAATTTATCTGAATGACATCACACGTCGTTTGTCATGCGCTTAAAACTCCGAAAAGAGGAATTGAACCGAAGGCACAGGCTTGGCAACCGAACACGCTCAGCACGCGGTATACAATTATTGCGCTTTAACGCAGACATGGAAGCTGAAGCCCGAACGCTGAAGTCAGTTATCGAAAACGGGCAGGAAAGTCATTTTGAGTGCGCCGCGGCCATAGAACAGTCGCGAAAAGAAAAATTCATCATAGAAGCAGATGTACACATGAATGGCTAGCAGACGACAACAGGAGCAATCGACCCAGAACGTGCTCCTGACGGCAACTCCACTCGATTTCGCTGTGCATTTTGCTTGGACATTCAGTAGAAATTGCTTTATCAACTCGCCCACTAATGTTTCAATAAAGCGAGCGCGTAGACAGGCCGGCAGCGTCGAGCAGCCTTCACGTAGCGAACGCGCGCGCGAAGAGCTAGATCCGAGTCTTCTCCCTGACGTCACACGCGAGAGGGAGCCACTCCAAGATCTCGAGGCGAAAATTAGGTGCATCTTCCCAAAGGGAACCCTGATGAGATGCGAAGCAGCAGCGTTGCGCACAGGTGGCATCACGGGTTCAACGGCGCTAACGCGGGTGCTGCGGTGAGCGCTGGAAGATTCGTTTGAAGCGATGGCTGGCGTAGGTCTTGTCGTTGCGCGTGCGCTCCGGCGAGCGCGCGGCAGGCGAGGGAGAGAGTGACGTGAGCGCGCAATGCGTGGGGAGCGTGACGTCAACGCGCAGCTGCGGCGTGACCTACTTGGCACCGCTCCAACACCTGCGGCGAGGGGAGCGCGTTGCGGCGTGTTCGTACGCACGGAGGGAGGGACAGCGTTACACAGCCTAGTCAAAGAACTGCTTCGCTCCTAATAACTAAGTTTATCATGCATCCAACCCCTCAGGGCAGCTTCAGCAGTGCGACAAAAAACAAGGTTACCCCGACGACTGCACTTGGGGATACCACCTAGCTTCATCTATTGTTCCATGCTCACGCCAGTCAGCCCCAACGTTCGTGCCCAGTCATGATACAGACTTATAATTGTGTCGCTGGTTTCACTTCGGAAACTCGAACATCCTGGTAAATTTCTTTCGGTATTCTGGCATCGCTGCTCAGCCAAACGTAATATTAATAACAGTAACGACGAACCTTTAATTAATAATATGCATATTGCTTATATTCGCCGACAAGCAGTACTTGTGGTTTGAGCGGAAACCAGCTAGCGCCACTGTCTTTCATAGGAGGCCAGACCATTGGCCAGGCACGCCGACAAGTGGGGATCTTCGATTTTCAGACCTCTGGCAGCTATCTGGCAGCCAGAGCTAGCCAGAGGGTCAGAGAGCTGGTTCCGGTCGGGACAGAAAACAGCGTCGTGGTCACGTGTGTGGGGAACCCGAGACAACCCGAAGCTGCCCGAAGATTGCAAAATCGAACGCTGGGACAGCCAGCGTAATAAACAAACGCTACCGTCGTGGCAGCAAATGAAACATTGCGCCGCGTGCGCGTTGATTTTTCCTGTATTGCCCGCTTGGAAATATGTGGCTAGGTTTGCTGAAGAGCTGAAATAATATCCTCTAGCAAACGCATTTGCGGTACGACCTCGTACGCTCGCAAGATCACGCGAAACTCGCCCCGTCCGCGAACAAAACAGCCAGCTGGCGCACGGCGCCTCGAGAACGATGCAAGGTGAGCTGCCGCGCCGCTAACGGCTTAACAAGCTCACGTCTGCTTAGTACATGTAACAGTCACTGCACAACGCGATGCAAAATCTCGCGAAAGTGACCGTGTCCCAACAAGAGCTCGAGGATATACCTGCTCAGCTATCGCGTACTACGTCGCACACACGCGTTGACCAACTTGCGTTTTTTCTTAACTTCAGAAATGCGGTGGTATCGGTACTACGAGTGCGCGTCATATCTAATAAACTTCTGCATGACGCGTTTTCGACTCGTTCTGGCAGATTTTGCCTGGGCCTCTTTTCCAGTCCTGAGTGGCACTTCCAAAACCTCATGTATCTCAGCTTTCATTTGAGCTATTATGAGAACCGTGTCCAGGGCTACCATCCTCGCGAGCACAACCGCTACATATTAGCTAACCGCTTCTGGTGTTGCTAATCCCCATGTTGCTGCTAGCATCGTTACGCAACTGTAAACAACTGGTTATATAAAACATATGCGACTGTTGAACATATGTCTGTGCGTGCAACCTTTGTACATACCTTTAGCGTCATTTCGTAACGTTTCGCTCAATAAAAAAATTACAATACAGTTACCTTCCCTCCGCATATATGCTTCGCACAACATCGATTCCCAAGGTACGTGGGATCTGCTGAATTTTTTTCACGTCAACCCGTCGTAGCGTAACATAATACCATACCACATACACTGTAAAAAAAAATGTCTCAGTTCACGCCAGAAGTTGCTGGTAAATCGGTGCCGGAGCATTTCTGTAAATAAGGAACAGCAGGCTCCGTTTAACAGAGACTCCGTAATTTCTTCGTCTGTATCGCCACTCACAGCAGACTTCTGTTATTGCGTGCACGTCATCTGTGTATTCCCAAACACGGCGATTCTGTTATCCCTAACGCAGCATGTCTCTGTAAGTTGAAATACAGCATTTACGTTATTTAAAAAAACCAAAAACGGGGGGTTGCAGTAGAATGGCCTGCCCGTAAATTATCCCGTTATTATGAATGAAAACAGAGGCTTTCATAAAGTGGCAATTTAATTTGTGCAAATTAACACCAGCTTTTATTGAATTGTGGGCAGGCGTAAAACATCAGCACTGTGAAAAAAGCTGATGTTTCGAAGGAAAGTTTATGCTGCTTATATTTTTAAAATAGGCTGTTTTATCATAATCAATGTACAAATCAGAAATTGATGCGGTTCCATATTACAAGTGTGTTTGTACGTTTTACAGTGCTGTTTCAACTTACACTAATGCTGTCTACATGTGCTGTGCATGCTTGCACCACTACTGCTGGTGCATGCCAAATAAATAATGATGCACCATTCAACAAAACACGGAATAATTTATTGGCAGAAAATATATAGGTGTCGCTAACCAGCTCGTGACATTTTAAAGGTCTTCAGGCTGCCGCTTCAGCAGGTTGTTAACGCCTGAAAGGAATGTGAAAATACAAGTGATCAAAACATTTCCGTTGAGCAACAACGTACACACACTTTATAATGCCTTCATGTATATGGCCCTTGCTGCGCACATGACCCATAACTCCAGAAAGAACGGGCAGTGTTTTAAACACATTTCCCGACTGGTTCTGATCACGCTCAGAGCCACTAGCATCATTTTCAGAAATACTTTTTGCTATCGTAGGGAAGATGTACCACTTGAAAAACGTGAAACAGCACACGTTAAAGACCATCGTGATGTGCATGCGCCTGTGTGTGTGTGTGTGTTTAAAGCGGCGCACGAAACAGGGCAATCCAGAGAAAACACCACCTAACAAGCAGCGCCAGCGAGCGTTTTGTTTGCCTATGTTTTCTCCTATTTGTCTCGTTAATTCCGTGTGCTGCTCACACAGCCATCACGATTATTCGTTCCCACGTGGACCAACTGTAGACCTTGCTATACTTGTATAACTTAGGAAGCTGTCCTCCCGAACTATACGGGCTCAGCTAGACCTGCATCTACATCGGTGTATTATACACTTAGTGGTCGTGACAAAATCGCTGTACACAGTGGTTCACTGCTAAATGGAAGATCGGAGCGTTTCACGGCCGCTCGTCGCCGCCACCGGCTGCAACGACCTTTGCGCAGGCGCTGTTCCCCATTCAACGGCAGTGATAATAACTGCTGGGATTTAATTTCCGCCACCAGGGGTTCTTTAACGTGCACCTATATCTAAGTACACGGGCCTCAAGCACTTTAGCCTCCACTAAAAACGCGGCCGCCGCGGCCGGGATCCGATCCCGCGACCTTCGGGTCAGCAGTCAAGCACCATAACCACAAGACCACCGCGGCGGGTGTATTTGACGGCAGAACGACCGCCGGTAGTTGTCGAACGTGCGACCAACATGGAGGCCAGGAGACGAATCTACCTGTATTCATACGAAACACGCTTCTTTTCTATTTTCTTGCAAAGCGGGTTCGCATAAAACAAAGAAAAGCGAGCGACGGACGCTTAGTCAATGTCGAGCTTAGGACGTTCGGCACCCTGGACACACACGTACAGGAACGCACATGGGGACGAACGGCAGACAGAACAGCGCAAGGAGCACGGCGCACTTTCGACGCGGGAACATTTCGCTCCGCGAAGATTCGAAGGCGACGAAAGAGCACCAAGCACAACCCACAGCGCGTACTGCGTGAGCGCGAAGTTCGTCGCAGCCGGCATTGGTGGCGAGCGGCCGCCGTGCGCTTCGACATTTCATTTAGCAGTAAACCGCTCAGTACATACAATGAAAGCACCTGACACAAGAAACAAACGCCCACAAAAAAGAAGAGGAAGAAAAATCGAGCACTTGCCTGGAACATTCCTGATGACAAGATCGCTGACTGCCAACAATGGCGCAAAATACACCGCAGTGTAATGGTTGAGCCTCGACGTATCCATTTTCGAGTGCGTACAGCCGCTTTCTCTGAGAAGAGGAATGGCTAACACACGACGTACGGACGACATCTTTGATCACACCGCACAAAAGCAATCACACGTACAAGTTAACAATCCTCTACGCACAAACAACCACAAAATACTGGACGACGCCACACCATGAACCGCAGCCGATGAGTCCAAAAGTGCCAATGGCGCTGCTTCCGGCTTGCCGGATGCTAGCACACCACGTGGCCATACGTAGGCTATTGACGTTATTTTCTTCTCTTTTACGGAAGGAGCAACGGAACGGAAATACCGAGTGCTCCTTTACGGGCTGTCCAACCGTTTCATTAAAAACCGCAGCACAACTGTGTTCCATACGTCCATTTCCGCCATTTTCCAGGAAACAAATCATACTCTGTGTTTCTTACGGTCTGTTCCGACGTTGAAACACGGATATTTTTTTCAGTGTATACTGGCCCGTAGATAGAAGTAAGCTCGCACGCTGTTCGCGACCAACGAGCATCACACAAAAACAACTGTTGCGATCTCTGTTATTCAATCAGGGCATTCTATCACCATCGAAGACCGAATAGTCAAGTTTCTGAAGAGGTTCACTCACGCAAACATACGACGGAGCGAAATGATAGTTCGACCACAATCGTCTTCGCTAAGTGCACAGAAAGCAGGCACGGCACCACAAACGAATACTACTACGAAAAAGATAAACTCGAAAGTTGTCTCCATGCGTGCGTACGAACGTGTACATAACTTTTGAGACATGTGCACGACGCAGTTAGCAGGCAACAGTTGGCCGCGTTGTTCACGGAAGGAAGCTTCACGGGAAACATTACAGAAGCGATAAACAGTAGCTTCAAATGTTCGCCGCCACTCGTAATCGCCCCATCTCGCACGGCGGAACACGCTTTAGAAGATAACTCCACGCGTAATGACAAGCGAAGGCGCAGTCCCCAAGCGTCCACATTGCCCACATTGCAATCCGTCGAGTCCTCACAAAGATGGCGGCAAGCGCGTATCGTCTCTTTTCGGCGTCTGCTAGCCCAAAACCACCCCAAAACCTTCCAGAGAGCTTCCACGACTAAATTGTCCTGGACGCTTCTGGCGAACCTCGGGCTCCCCGCGGGTCGCCAGAACCGTCCAACCCGAGAAAAAACGAACACCAACCGGAAGTGCGCCGCGGGGGGGGACGGAGCAGGCCGAGGAAATCGAGCGCGCTCTGGCTGGCTCTGGCAGCCCGCGGGTAGCCAGAAGTGGAAAATCGAAGAGCCCCAGTGATTCTACAGCAAGCGGTTCCGAGAAGCGCCCCAAGGATGTTGCTTCCCCCGAAACCAAACCAAGGAGATTTAAAATAAATTGCTGGAGTGGACGTTATTGCTCAAGAGTGAAGCCATGCCCTCCATAAGATGGCGGCTCCAGCCGCCATCTTAGTAGGGGCATGATAAACTGTTGGCGCGAAGGAAGGGGAGCGTTTTCCTCGCACGCCCGACGAATTTAATACGGAAACTTTTTCGGGTCAGATACTTCTCCAAGTGTGTCTTTGTATTACCCTCAATTTTTTAGAATCAAATTCATTTTTCACGTCAGCACAACATGGCTTCCGCAAAACATATTAGTGTGAAACGAAGTTAATATCCTTCACTCATCACTTGCATCAGATTCTTGATAAAACATCGCATGCCGACTGCATTTTTCTAGATTTTTCAAAAGCATTTGACAAGGTTTGCCATAGACTGCTACTTCACAAACTGCGCCAACTAAATCTTGACAAAAACCTATTAATGTGGATTGAATGTTTTCTCACTAACAGATCACAATTCGTTACGGCAAATGGTTCACAATTCTTCTTCTCGTCAAGTTCATTCCGGCGTTCCGCAAGGCTCTGTCTTAGGCCCTCTGTTGTTTCTCATTTATATTAATGACCTCTCATCAGTTATATCGTCTAACATTCATCTGTTTGCTGACGACTGTGTTATTTATCGAGAAATTACTAACGATAATGAGATTAACATATTGCAGTCTGACCTTAACGCTATATCTAACTGGTGTGAAAAATGGCTAATGGACCTAAACATTAAAAAATGTAAAATCATGCGTGTATCGAGAACCTCCACTACCTCTCCTCTTTACTTTCTTAATAACATTCCTCTGGATTCTGTTAACTCTTATAAGTATCTTGGAGTTCACATAACGACTAATCTCAACTGGTCACCTCATATTGAATACATTATTAACAATGCTAACCGCATGCTTGGCTATTTACGACGTAACTTTTTTAATGCTCCATCTTACTTAAAACTTCAACTTTATAAGACACTAATACGTTCTAAACTAGAATATGCTACAGCCGTGTGGGATCCCACCTATGATAACCTAGTAACTTCCCTTGAACTTGTCCAGAATAACTCCGTTCGTTTTATATTGTCTAATTATAACAGAACCGCGAGCATTTCAACTATGAAAACTTCCCTTGCACTCCCTTCTTTAACAACTCGTAGAAAAATTTCCCGTTTAACACTATTTCACAAGATGTATCACCATCCTTTCCTACATGACCAACTACTTCTTCGCCCACAGCACATATCCCAGCCGCATTGATCACCATCACAAAGTAGGCATCCCTTCATGCAACACGAAAAACTTTCTTCAATTCATTTGTGCCTCTTACATCAAAGGAGTGGAACAGACTTCCCGGTGACATTGTTAGTATTAGTGATAACACATTGTTCCGTAATGCGTTAGCTAATATTGTATAATTAGGATTTTTGTTGCATTAGCTAACACTGTATAATTAGGCTCTGTGATGTATTAGCTAACATGTACTAGTATATAAACGTTTTAGCTAACATTGTATTATAAGATATTTATTTGTACGATCTAACCGTATACACTGCATTTTTTTCAATTACCTTTTTTGTAATAACCCACCCCCCTCTGTAATGCCATTTGGCCCTGAGGGTATATTAAATAAATAAATAAATACTAGTTTTCCTTAGTAAGCCAAGAAGTCTTGGAAAATTTTATTGGATATCAATTCACCAAGTACTGATCTCGGTGCGTTAATTTCGTCGGGAACAACAATCTTTTATTTTATAGTTAACGTAGCATTTACACTAACAGATAAACGCCACTCAATCTCTAAGTGGATGTCCACTATGAAAAAACATCTTGCCGAGATCTTTGGAGGGCAAATTCTGGCTTCAGTCTTGCTGGCCAGGCTTTGCGAGAGCTTCGAATCAAGAATATTATTGCGATAGCAATTATATGGACACTCTCGGCTGCTTTTCGCCGTCATGCCCCGTATATGTATATGTATATATACAAAAGCCACGAAGAAAGTGAGATGGCGCAAAGTGCGCGCTCGGCGCCCCACTCGTTGCGATGCGTTGGCTCCCCTTGCACTTTGGCCTGGAGGGCGTAGTCGCCTTTGCCCGGGCGCGCGCGCGCGCTTATCTTGGGGTGGAGGGATGGGGGCAGTTTTACGTCGTGTGCTGGTGTGCTTTCGTCGGAAAGACTGCGTTCAGGTTACAGAGCGCACAAAAATGACTTCACTCGCTGCAGAGGCCCCGTTTCCGAAAGAAGCGTGCAGTTCAAATACAGTGAAGTAACAACTGTGAGTCTGTGACACTTGTTAGTTCGCGCTCGTCCTGTGTATAACTGTGCGCATGTTTCGTGCGTCCTTTGCGCTTGAGCAGTGCGTTCCAAGTTTCGATCTGCTTGCCGTTCTTCACGTGAAATGCCAATTTGTGGCTATGGCATTTATTGCTTCGCCCTCGCGGTGAAACTGTGAATTTTTTTTTAGCCTCGTTCAGGCACACGAAGGCCGACGTGCCAGTGCCACCACCACCAGACACGCAAGCCGAGGATTGGCTCGCCTCAAATTTTTCTTCAATAAAAAAAGCAACTCTATAATGTTCAGAACGGCGACTATCAGCTGTGGAAAACTAAATCGCAATTTGCTGAACATAAAGTCACAGTTTCGCCAGTAGGGCGAAGCAATGAATGCGATAGCAAGAAATTAGTTTGTCACACGAAGAACGACAAGCAGCTCGATACTTGCAACGCGCCGCCGCAGCACAAAGAAGGACGCTCGAAAAAAGAACCCATGTATACACAGGACAAGCGTGAACTAACAACTGTCGCAGTTGTTACGTGTTTGTAATTGAGCAACGCGCTGCGAGTGTTCAAACTGCAGAAGCCGACGCTGTTGTTGTTGTTGTTGTTGTTGCCTCTGACATTGCTCATAGCCACTCAGGGGGATTGGCCAAGGATTGACTATATTATACTGTTAGACTTTTCGACGCTGTTTGATACTTCTTTTTCTTTTAAACTGCGGCACGTGGAATGACCCCTCTGCGTATCCTGCCACGCGGTGGCGTCTGACGCCAAGTGTGCCCGGTGTTCTTTTTTTCCCCTTCTACATCATGAGCGGTAAAGAAGGGAGCCACTTTTTCGTGCGCATCTCAAGGGCAGTTTTCAATTTGAAAGAAACTGTAAAAGCATTGCGTGATAGAAAACACGCTCAAGCTGTTCCGAGATCTGCGTACCGCGAGCGGCAAATGGTGAATATGAATAGCTCGCCGTTATATCGCTGGCACGAGGAGAAGCCGCATGATTGACAGACATGCTGAGCCACCTCGCTCGACAAAGTCCGTCTTTCGAGAAGAAGCAGCCAATGTGCGTAGTGTTGTTGAGACTTTTGACCCTATTCCGGAGTGGCTTAGACTTCTGGACGCCTGTGTTTGTTTACCGGACTTTTGAAGTTTTATTGGACTGTGTGAAATTGTGTGTTTTGTGCATGTGGGCGTAATTCTAAAGTGATCAATTGTATTGGCACCGATGAAAATATTTGATGGCTTTATTCCCATGTATTAAAGAAGAAAAAAAAAGCATGGCGTGTGGCTGTGTTGGCTAGCGCAGCAGGCTGCGAAGCGAGGGGTCGCTGGTTCGAATCCGCGGTCAGGTGGTTTTGGAATTTTTTTCTACTGGATTTATTTTTCTTTATGCCTTTTTTTATATATACACATACATATACATATCCGGGGCATGACGGCGTCGACAGACGGCGACGGCGAAAATCAGCCGAGAGTGTCCATATAATTGCTATTGCAATAATAATAACACTAAGTCAGTGGCGTAGCCAGTGGGTGGCACACCGGCCCGTTCCCCCCCCCCCCCCCTCCCATCCTGAAATTTTTTCGCCATGGCATACAGAGCACAATTTGACACTCGACCACATCTTCCTGCCCGGCCCCCACTTCAGTGCAAGGTGGTGCCCCCCCCCCCTCCCCGAAAAAAATGTCTGCCTACGCCCCTGCACTACCTATTGCTGACAAAGTTAATGTTTCCTACGTCGTTAAAAAAAATAAACTTATCAAAATAAAAAGGAGCAGAGGCGGGTGCCGTATTGAAGTTACGAGGCGAGTGAATTGATCAAGCAGAATTAGTGACAAAAAAAAGAATTTAAAAGTCTCTATTAGGGCACTCTGGGTATGTAAACAAATAAATAAATAAAGCAATTGCGAAAGCTCTCGAGTTGTTAATTATAGGCGCATGACGTTTCTGTCTTTGTAAAGCCAATACTTCTTTCTGTGAGGAGAAAAAAAGGCAGGGACAGAGATTAAGTATATAAATCTCTTAGTAAGTCACCGCCATCGGTCGTGGGGACACCGGGGGGCGCCGAACCGGTATAATCGCCAGCCGATAATCCCGCCCTGATTACACGCGCCAATTACAAGGGCTTCCCACCGGCTTCCGGATAGCGAGGACCAGTCTAGGCTTGGGGAATCTGCCCTCAACGCTGACGCTCCTCACTCTGAAAAGCGATCTCGTACCCTCTCTTGCTGTGTTTACTCCCCGTCTACGGTACAGTATAAGCTACCCGTAATCCCACGTAATAAACGACGCTCTCTTCGTCTTCTTCTTCTTCTTCTTTATTTTCTTTTTTGAAGGGTGTGCTTTAATTTCACCAGCGCTGACAGAGGAGAGCAGGGGACACCTTCTAAAGGTGGATGTAAAGCCGTATTACAGGGGTCACGAATGCATTTGAGAGGCCTTGCGGAGGTGGGTACAAGATAAACGCGCTGTGCGGCGACGATGACGGGTCGAAGGTCCACCAGGGACGGATTAGCGTTGTCGAGAGCGGCTTGACACCCTTTCCCTATAGTGAGCGCGCGCCACTGTACGGAAGCCTGAAGGAGATTAAAGATGTT
>JALIZH010018190.1:35000-56183 GCA_030522465.1 Rhipicephalus appendiculatus | reverse complement strand
GCCAAGCTCAATCACAATTGAAGCAAGCTCAAGAAGTTGAATAAGACGACGTAATTCATGCCAAGGGGACAGGGAGGGGAACGAGAAGAGAATAAAGAAGAAGTTAGGAAATGGCGACCTGAAGAGTACTGTCTGTTTATTATGTGCGGTCTCGTTACATAATTTGGCGCAGCCGACGACAAGAGCCGTTATGTGGGTGACTTTCTTTGTGGACAACCGCAGCGACTCTACGGTATTCAAGAAATATCAAGTCGAGGACGACGCCGCTGTGGAACTTCCTGAATATGTCACTACAGGTGAGCTTCTGAACCTCATTCTGAATGAAACCTCCATGTCTTCAGAGGAACTTTCCAAGCGAGCTTTTGTGAAAGTAAACATTCCTCTAAGTACTTTCAACGAGCTGGTGCTGACACCACTCCAAAGGAATTCCACGATCTGGCCGGCATCGCCTAACGACCTAACGACCGTGTTGCGAGCCCTTACAGTTCAACAGCAGCAAATCTCGCAGCAAAACACTGTTATTGAGACTCTCGCTGCAGAGCTGACGAAGCGGGCAAAGCAACCATCGCGACTAATACAACCAGACGTATTTGACGATGTGTCCGAGAATCCAGAAGCGTGGATAGCTTACTACGAACAAGCTGCGAAAAACAATGGATGGCGGTCTGACGAAGACTTGGTGATAAATATGCGACAGTTCCTTCGCGGGGTACCAAAAAAGTGGCATGAGTGGCGATATTGCAATCAGGAGCCTGAACCTTGGGGTAAATGGAAAGAAAGTTTCCTGGCCACTTTCAACAAGAATCCGGTTGAGCGGTGGCATGAGGCAATATTCTACCGCTTCAAGTCTGGAACGCCACTCGAGTATTTTCTCGAAAAACAGCGACTTCTTCGCACAGCTCAACCTGGATTGTCGACCTCGTCACTTCTTTCTCTTATCATACATGGCTTACCAAGAGATTTGCAACGACAGGTTCTAATACACTGTCCTAAAACACCCGAAGCGCTTCTCCAACTACTCAAGCTATTGTCGCATCCTTGGGCTGAACGAGGCTTTAAAAGTAAACAAGATATTTCAGAGACACCAAGCGTTAGCTACTTGAGCGACAAGCACTCGATGGATTTCGCGAGCGTCAGTTCTGACGTTAGAGGAAGCACAACTCTCGCAAAGAAGAATAGGCCCTCGAAAGATGAATGCAGCGTTGGAGCATGGAATTATTCTAAACACACCCCTACGACGCGTGAAACCGTCCAACTTGTGTCATCAAGTTTACTGCACATAGAACTCGAAGTAAATGGTCAAAATATGCAAGCACTTGTAGACAGCGGAGCTTCAGTTTCGGTGATAAAACGAAGTAAAGCGAAGCCCGAGGACATATTCAGGGGCAGAACTGTGATTGTACGAGGATATGACGGCCGAGAAAAAGAACACTGCGAATGGATAAGGATATGTCTGAAGTACCAGTCACAATCCGTAGAAATACTGGCATTGGTGATAGAAGGCATCGAGTATGACTTTCTACTCTCTCGTCCAGACATGAAATTACTGAAGCTTAACATACACTGGGATGACAGTGTGTCAGTGAGCCAAGATGTGCAACCTGTGGGAAACAGAGACAAAATGCGCATTGTGACCAAATCAGATGACATCCCTACAGTATATCAGGAATTATTCTGCAAAGGCGGCTATCCACCAGGCACAACAAAGTTTGAAGTTCCATTCAAACAACATGACACAACGGTTGTACGAAAGAAACCATACCACCTCACCCGGGAAAAGAAAGCATGGCTGAAAGAAGAGCTTGGCAAGATGCTGGATGCAGGCATTATCCGTCCGTCCGTATCGCCATATGCATCGCCAATAACCATAGCGCCCAAGGAGGATGGGAGCCTTCGGCTTTGCACGGACTACAGAGCCATCAACAGCCAGACGCATCTTATTCCCTTTCCTATGCCCAGAATAGATGACATTATAGACGAGACAGGCGGATGTTCTTGGTTCTCTAGGATCGACCTATGTAAGGGCTTCTGGCAAGTACCTCTTCAAGAGGATACAAAGCAGTACACCGCTTTTACAACCCCACTTCGATATCTACGAGTACAACCGGCTGCCCTTCGGATGGAAGAACTCGCCTAGCTGGTTCCAGAAAATGATGAATATGATTCTACACCCTTTCATTGGAACATTTTGCAACGTCTACGTGGACGATATCATCGTTCATTCTAAAAGCGAAGCCCTCCATCAACAACATCTGGCCCAGGTCCTCACAGCTTTGACAGAAGCCGACCTCAAGGTCAACTTTAAGAAGAGTGAATTTTTCAAGAGCAACGGTGACTTTCTTGGGCAGAGTCCTAGACGGCACTACGAAAAACACCAAGGAGGAATCAGTGGCACGCATCGCAAAACTCGCGAAGCCCTCCGATGTCCACTCACTGCGTGTTTTTTTGGGGGCTGGCCGGACATTTTAGGGCATTTATCCAAGATTATGCTCTTAAGACAAGATGCTTGACAAGACTGATGCAAAAAGATGTACCGTTCTGCTGGACAGATGACTGTGAAACGGCCTACAAAGAGCTGGTACGAGTTATATCGTCGGATCCCAGTCCTCACACTACCGGACTTTGACCTACCATTTGAGCTCAACACAGATGCATCACATTACGGCACGGGAGCAATACTTTACCATCGAGATGAAAGCCAGCCAAGCAATCGTCAACTCCGCGTAATTGGTTACCACAGTTACACTTTTAACAAAGGGGAAGTGAATTATACAACAACGGAGAAAGAAGCACTCGCCGTTCTAAAGGCTGTTCGATACTTCCGCTCATACCTGGAAAGTAGAAGATTCAAGTTATATACTGACCACGAGGCACTTACCCATCTTTTGAAAATGGCAGAGCCAAAAGGAAAAGTCGCGCGGTGGGTAAGCGAGCTACAACAGTTCGACTTTGAAGTGAACCATCGCGCCCAGGAGCTTCAATGAAAGACGCCGACGCGATGTCCAGATTGGGGATCGTACTTGTTGACGTACAATGGAAAACAATAAGCGCAGCCAAACTTTGGGAAGGCACTGAAGCTTTACAGCTCACACAAACCGGAAGAATAGCAGTGCCTCCTACGCTAGTTCCGAAAATTTTGGATCATTATCACACAAGTTGTCATTCGGGCGGTCACGATGGTTTCTGGCGGACCTACATGAAGCTGACCAAACGGTTCACTTGGCCCGGCATGAAAGAGGACACAAAAAGATATGTGCAATCGTGTCATGAGTGCCAGATCAACAAGGTAAAGTTTAGACAGCCAACCCAACAGATGGTATTACCAAAGCACTCTACTACACCGTTTGAGGTGATTCACATGGACTTCGCTGAACTTCGAAAAAAATCTGAGAGTGTGAAAAAAACTCGAGCCTTCCTGCTGTGCGTCGATGAGTGCACAAGGATGGTGGCAGCAAAAGCTGGAAAGGAAGACGCCAACAGTGTGATCTCCTTTCTAAACCGCAAGATGTTTGACAATGTGAAGGTGTTGGTTACAGACAATGGACCAGCCTTCCGGAGTAACCAACTCAATGAGTGGGCAAAGCGGCGAGGAGTGGCGCTCAGGTTTACTGCGCCGTATCATCCAGCAGCTAATGGGCTAGCGGAGCGAGCTATTCGCGACATCAAGCAGTATTTAAGTATGTATCCGGACTTCCCAGGTGGATGGAAGTGCTGTCTGGAAGCTGCAGTAGCTCATCATAACCGGTCCTATACAACGGCTCTAGGATGCACACCGCTGTTTGCTGCTACGGGAAAACCAACATATTTGCCAGCTGACAAGACCTTAGGAGTTGAGGCGCAGATCCGCCTGACAGAGGAGAGAAGAACTGAAGAAAGCGAAGGGAAGTACCGAGAGCGGATGAAAAGGAACTTCGACAAAAAACAGAATACAACGGACCCAGCAATAGAGGTGGGAGACTTCGTGCTGGTGAGAAAAGGATTGCCGAATTCGGGTGCGAATCACAGAGGGCCATTCCCTGTTGTCAAGACAGCAAGCCAACAGGGACACTTAAAGACTGTCTGGTATATAGGCCCCAACGGCACCGTCGAGTCAGCGTCTATAGCTAACGTTTTCAAATATCATCCCAGGAGGGATGAAAACAACGTTGGGGGGAGTGAAGCAAGCTCAAGAAGTTGACGAAGAAGACGACGTAATTCATGCCAAGGGGACAGGGAGGGGGGAACGAGAAGAGAATAAAGAAGAAGTTAGGGAAATGGCGACCTGAAGAGTACTGTCTGTTTATTATGTGCGGTCTCGTTACAACAATTTGACGATTATTTACGCGTTTCCGTTTACTGCCAGCTCGGCCTCTCGTAGGGAACACGCGATTATTAATTGTTATTAATTAGTCCATGCTGAAGCTGCCACGTCAGCCGCTTCGATATAAGCGGGCAATGCGCACGACACACATTAGACATGTCATGCAAGTGGTTTACTTTTTTTTTCTGTACCGAAGGTGACTACGCACATTGTACACCGATACCTCTTTGCAGTGGACATTGAAAAAAAAGCCCAGGAGCCCTTGCTCTATCTGGACAATGTGGGAAAGCGAACCATGGCGTATGCATGGCTGATCTACACTTCCTTCCTTCCTTCCTTCCTTCCTTCCTTCCTTCCTTCCTTCCTTCCTTCCTTCCTTCCTTCCTTCCTTCCTTCCTTCCTTCCTTCCTTCCTTCCTTCCTTCCTTCCTTCCTTCCTTCCTTCCTTCCTTCCTTCCTTCCTTCCTTCCTTCCTTCCTTCCTTCCTTCCTTCCTTCCTTCCTTCCTTCCTTCCTTCCTTCCTTCCTTCCTTCCTTCCTTCCTTCCTTCCTTCCTTCCTTCCTTCCTTCCTTCCTTCCTTCCTTCCTTCCTTCCTTCCTTCCTTCCTTCCTTCCTTCCTTCCTTCCTTCCTTCCTTCCTTCCTTCCTTCCTTCCTTCCTTCCTTCCTTCCTTCCTTCCTTCCTTCCTTCCTTCCTTCCTTCCTTCCTTCCTTCCTTCCTTCCTTCCTTCCTTCCTTCCTTCCTTCCTTCCTTCCTTCCTTCCTTCCTTCCTTCCTTCCTTCCTTCCTTCCTTCCTTCCTTCCTTCCTTCCTTCCTTCCTTCTTTCGTTCTTTCTTTCCTTCTCTCTTTCTTTTTTTCTTTAGCATACCGCAATGCTCCCTCCTAACCGTTTCCTTCCTCCAAGCTGGGAATCGGCCCTTGGTACACGTGCTTAGCAGAGCGGCACTTCACTTGCTACAGGCAACAACGACAGCCATGCGTCCATGGCCAGGCAACAATGAAATGTGGCCACGAGAAACGACATGTGACCTCGATGGAAGATCAGACCTGCCATTTCAGGAACGGCTGATGATCGACGACAGAATCGACGATCGAGAGAGCATGAATTTCATCGAAAACGGCGCGTACACATGTCACCGGGGCAACTTGGAGGGCAGCATTTGTGTATAGCTCGCCGGCGCCCAGTTCTCGCGTACGACGGCGACACCAAAATCTGTGAGCTATAAAGAGCTTCGCTTGGCGAAAACAAATAAGGTTACGCGGGTTTATACAGGTAGCCTGGGGCCCTTGAAGGGCCCCTTAACAACCTCTGAAAATACAAAGAACAAGCGCGTTATTCTCTTTGCGGCACAATTCGTGACGCCAGCTGTCTGCTCACGTGACGTCTGGATGAAATAAGCTCTCGATTGGTCGAGGTACGAGAGATATCTGTTGTGAATTGTCTCCTGCCCTGCTTCGCCATGCAGTCACATGCCCGTTCTGCCTTGTCTCGCGTGACTGTCGCGAGCTATAAACTAATTTCACTTCGTTTTCTGCGTTTGCGACTGCGCAAGCGGAGATAGCAGCGTGTAGTCGAAAACCGCGAAATCCCGACTATCTCAACGCTTAGTGCTGACATTCCACGCGTTTCATGAACAAATAAGTGGACGAGGAGGAGGTATATATGCCCCTGTAGGAAGGGTAGTAAAGGCGAGAAAAAAACTACTGTCTCGCCTTTGAATTCGGTGTGGTTTTAGGGGGCCCCTTAACGACCATCTCTAAAACAGGTCACACCCACGCCGAGACAGGAACACTCGCTCGTTTTCTTAAAAAAAAAAGGCACGGTTTGTCCACGAGGAGGCAGAACGTCCCATTCGTTCCTTTGTGCCCTAAGTTCTTCCTCGCATTCTTCCCGATTCCTTTTTCCCGTTCCTCGCCCAAACAAGGCGGCCGCCAACCCAACTGTCGTACTCTCTTTCCCTAAACCCTTCCACGCATTTCCTTTCTCTCCCTTAACCTCGGCCAGCGCGCCTCATTTCCCGGGCACTCCACGCTGTTTTCCCGCGAAATTTTAGGCTCGCGAGCGAAAGGCTGTGTCCCGGACCCCGAGGGAGGACCGAAATTACAGCGCGTCCTTCGCGGAGACACTGCGCACACTCGACCGCTCGGCATGCAAATCTCGACTATGAAGAGGACGGCGCAGGGAGTTCTGCGGTTCAACATTAGGGAAAGGGTCGCACTTGCAAAACAAACCTGCCTCTCCGGCCGGCGTATACGCCAGCAGCTGCCGTACAATAACCACAGTATAGTGGGTCGACAATAGCCTGTTCTTGGCTTTGTTGATTCTCGCTGAAACTTGGAAAATTGAAGCAACGCGAAACACGAGAGACATACACGCTGTTTTAAGTTCGAAGTAACTCGTACCAACTGGCTCGAAACTACCCCTTTAAAAAAAAAAAACACCCCTGTGAAGACTGAATCCAGCAAAACTGTGACTATGGTGCGTCTGGTATAGTGAATATCGCTACAGTGTATAGGTATATGTACTGACTATACTGAGCAAGTAAAGAGACATACACTAAATGATCCCGGTGTCTCTCTACCACATGACGCATGTTATCTCATTAACGGTGGTCTCAACATGAATTTCTGTATGCCAAAAGAAACCCAGTTACTTCGAAAGTGCAAAAAATGGCTCGAAGTTCGTTTGCTATGCGAATGCTTTTGTCTTTGAGAAAAAATTGCCCACGCCATTCGGCCATGTCGGCGGAATCATGCACCGTTACGTTTACTCTTACTCCACGTCCAAGTTTCGAAGCAAAAACGCTGGATTATAAGAGTTAATTGGTTCACCGGAAATTGTTATTCCACGCGCGCAGTGTCCATGGAGGCGATCCACCAGAAGCTTGTCACATACAGCGTCGCCGCAAAAACGCGGGCAGGTACAGGAATACCGTCCTTTACGGTTTATAACCTTTCAACATATAGCCAATCTGATCATCCATTTTACCCTCAATAATCGTCGTTCTGCTTGACCTAAGTAAGCTTTCATGAAGTGTTTTCTTTTTGCTTTTGCTCGTGATGAGGAGGCTAAAAGTTTCTTGGTCAGGAAGCAGCTCATGCGATATGCAGACCTCACCTTTCGCTCAAGGCGTTCTATATACATTGCTCACACAGCGGCTCAGGCCAAGATAGACACGTCAATTTTGCATGACTGCACGTGCACGTGCAATTTGCACGTGCAAAGAGACCAACCACACCAAATGCCTACAAGCTCACTTCACGGGCGCCACCAACACAGGCGCTACCAACAACTTTACTGGGAAGGCACAGGGCCCACTTAATGCTTTTTTCTTGTTTCAATGAGCACACACGTAGGCCAAGTCATACATACTACGAGCGCAAACGAAAGTCGAGATATATCTGGGAGATACTTTACTCTCCTCCCTCGGTGTTCAATAAAGTTATATATCTATCTAGGGAAATACTTTAAATGTACGTTACCCGCTTGGCTGATGGTTCTGTGCATGGGAAAACACTGTTGGCGTCTTCGTCTTACACGCAATGCGAAACGGTGGGAAAGACTGTACACTAGGGATTGGTGAATAGTAAGCTTGAGGTCCAAAGCGAATAGTGGTTTGGTCGAAAAATTTCGCACCGAATAGCTCCAATGATATATATCACCATATTAGAAAGAAAGATGAGCGATTTCGTCATGACCCACCAAACTTGAACAATATTTTTAGGAATTGAAACTAGACATGTGCGAATGTTACTTTTTTGGTTCGAAGTAAATTGGAAGCAAATTCCAATAACGGCAAGATTTCAATGGTAATAGGGTGCCAGTTATAAGCGGTAAAATAACTTTCAAAATTTGCTATATTTTTGTGGTCATAAGCTCGCATAACGCGCTTTTAAACTTTAAAAATGTAATGAACCGAGGTGCATGTATTGTGTACAGTTTACCTTAAAGTGTGCGTTCACAGCAGTGCAGATTTCGCCTGAACGTTTCGTTTCACGGCATAGTGTCGCCTCGCTGCCTGCAGTGAAACAGTCTTTGTAAATAATTACACGCACTCAAACATATCTATATTCATTCATTTTGAGTAACTTGGAAATTTCGAATAATTTTATTTCGTGTCCAAGTGAATGCGAATACCGTTATATTCGCTCTAGATAATATTCGAAGCGCTCGATCATTCACCCGAGCCTACTGTAGACCAGCGGAATAAAAACGCATCCAACAGCGTTGTGTCTCTTCAAGGCAGCTCCCGTTTTCTATGCTCTTTTGGATTCCAAGTACGTCATACCGACTCGGCCAAGCTAGCTGACAATTTTTGTCTTCCGAACAAAGTTGTTAGGAGCGCCTGCGAATTGCACCACTTGCGCTTGGCCCGGTAGTCTCTCCCGAAGTTAGGGCCGTGCCAAATGTGTCTCCATTGTTCGCCTTATTACGTGGGCTGCGTGCACGAGTCCCTTAGCATACATGCCCATTCATTTGAAGCTGTTCCGCGGAATTCTTATGCGGATCGCACCATCATTGTCACCCGGCGAGTTTTTCCCACCGAGGAAGGTTTCTTAGCAAAAGGGGGGCCCAAACCTTTTCTCAGTTGTTCACGTTTAGGACAGGTCTTCCAAAACCACAAGGAGGCCTGAAGGAGAGGAGCCGAAGGAAACTGAGAGCAAATATTTGCATAAATTTGGCCCGTGCCCGCGCGCTGTGTTCTACGATCCATGGCCGGCTGCACACGCACGTTCTAACCCCGGGCTCGTGCCACCACGGGGTCGACCGAGCGTTTCTTGCATGCGAGACGGGAGGCGGGGTGGGGGGGAGTCCCGGCGTATGCATTATTCATACGCGGCCGAAAACTGCCGCAAAGGCGGCGGCGGTGGTGGGGTTCAAACCGCGACGGTTCTTTCAGAGCGGTTCCGAAGGGCGCGAGACGGTGGCGGGTTATAGCGTCGAGAGGCCCTTTGTTACCGCCAGACGGCGCGCCGCGATTGTCGCTACAGGGCGGGTGCGAAGGGTTACGGCGGGCGAAGGAGCATTAGAACGAGGCGCCATCGAAAAAGACTCGGGACGGCGGGGAATTCCGACAATCTGAGAGACGCGCGGTTCTAGAAACAGAGCCGACACAAAAGATGTGGAGAGCGCTCTGGACCAGCAATATCACGCGTACTTCGAACAATAAAAGAAAAATGACAATCAATAATAACCATAATAATAATAATAATAATAATAATAATAATAATAATAATAATAATAATAATAATAATAATAATAATAATAATATCTAGGATTTTACGTCCCAAATCCCCGATATATAATTATGAGAGACCCCGTAGTGGAGGGCTCTGGAAATTTCGATCACCTGGTGCTCTTAAACGTGCACTGACATCGCACAGTACACGGGCCTTTAGCATTTCGCCTCCATCGAAATGCGACCGCCGTGGCCGGAGGCGCACCCGCGACTTTCGGGTCAGCAGCCGAGCACCGTAACCACTGCGCCACCGAGACAAACGAGTCAATCAATCGTCATCTACGACAAGCCTAATTAAAATCACGGAGTTTCGCACCTGATGTCCATCAGGCGAATATGAAGCGCGAGATTGTGGGAAACTACGGATTAATTTTAACCACCTAGGTTCCTTAACGCGCGCCGCAATCTGTGTACGCAGAGCGTTTTCGCATTTTTTCCCGCCATCGAAAGCAAGCCTAGACTCGAACCCGCGCCCTCTAGGTTAGCAGCGCAACGCCTCGGGCGCTTAGCCGCCACGCTGCCCTGACAAAGACAAGCCTGCTCGTCGAATCGTTGCCTCCCGCGACAACACCCCCCCCCCTCGCCAGAGTTGCCAGATGCTACCGAGCTAACAAGCAAACAAGCATCACAAAAATAAGCCCCCCCCCCCCGCCCCCCCCCCCCCCCAAAAAAAAAAAGCGGCGTGACATTCGCGAAGAAGCCCAAAAGAAGCGGAAATTTAACGAATTTTCTCATTCTTGAAAATATTTTTAATTATAATTAAAAATATCCCTCACATATGAAGGGGGAGTTGAAAAAAATTACTTCCACTATCTCATGCAGCGAAACTATGCGCAACTATGAACGAAAGCGCATCTTTACCTTTTTAACATTGTCTCCGTGCATTCAACGTTTCCCAGGTCATGCTTAACGTTACTTGTCCATTCTCCCAACGCATGTTTGACTTTAACACTCAACTACTCAAGGTCATCGACAAACGCGCCATTGTTGAACGTGATGATCACTAAGATAACTTTATTTTCCGGGAAAATGCTAATAAGCCCGAAAAACGCGACAAGCGCCTGGAAAATTCTACAAAGTAACTCGGCGATAACAGAAGGCGATAACAGTAGCTAGAAACAGAAGCCAGGATGTCAGGGTGATAATAGAGGCAGATTTGATTGCAAAGGCTGGTCAGTCATGCGTAAGCGCACCTTCCATCATCTTGTCGTCTAAATAAACACAGTTTCTCAGCACGTTCACATAATACCAGCATCATGAGCGAAAGCGTTCATATTATGCATTTTCGAAAATAAACGTTCAGTTGGAAGTAAGCGCTTGTGTTGTCGTCACCTCCCTTTGTCCCTGTTTGCGCGCACTCGAGTGATCGAGATGGCAAAACCAACTAGCCCAAAAGTCAGTGCTCCTTCAACAGCAGGTCAAATCTGTTTTTCATAAGCGGAACTGCCGACTATGCCCCCAGTTGAAGATTTTGCGTCTCCTCAAGCCACTATCGTCCCCTGAATTTGTGGCTTACGTGGTCAGGCTGTCACCTTGCAAATTGATACGAGGAATGCCGCGACGAAACCTGAAACTGCAATCACTGACCATGTGACACCAGTGTTCCATTGGCATCAATGCGATGAGAAGAACATGACGGGCAATAATCGCAGTGACTGTAAGGGCAACAGCCATGCGCAAGGATGAAATACGACGAAGAGAGACAAGCAACCCACACTAAAATGAGTCTTGACAGTCTATAGAATGTCTATATCTATTTTTGTAAGGGAACAGAGCTGTTTGTCCCTCTTGTTCATCTTTCTTTGCGCGCTTGTTCCCCTTACAGGTACCTACCGACTAGCACAAGTCCTCAGCCTGTTACAATCGTAGGCACGAAATTCATTCCTCGCCTTGCCCTCCGTTACGCTTTTCCTTCAGCACCTTCGTGCTTGCGCTGCAACTCCTATTAACGTGCAATTCAACCAACTCGCCCAAATGGCCGTTCTTCTTCGACCCCGCTACCGTCAAAATTTTCCAATCTATCGCCCTCGCCATCTTTTTTTTTTTCATCCAGGAGAACTTGATTCCCGGCTCTACCTCGTTACGAGGAGAAAACTTTGTTCAACTTTAATCCCCTAGCCGGCTCTATCTTCCCATATTCCCTAAAGGTAGACGTTATTCACAGCAGAGAACCCATTCATCACACCGCCGCGATCAGCGACAGAAGCAAAAATTAAACACAAAATGCACGCGCGCTTGCAACTCTGGCGTATTCATCGTCCTCGCAGTTCCCGCACTCTGCCCGAATGACCCTCGGGCGAAAAGAAAAATGAAGACACAAAAATGAAACACGTCATCAGTGTAAGCGCAAAGAACGCGTGGAACCCCAGAACTCGTGAGCAGAACGGAACAGCAGGTGCCCCGCATAATCGAACCATGCCTGCGGGGGTTGGGGTAGAGGGGGGGAGCGTCCCTTCGCCTCTCTCTTCCTACGGCCGCTTTGTGCTGTCTTTAGGGAAACGTAGCGCGCAGGGAAAAAAGGAAAAAGCAAAGAGGAAAAAAAGTGATAGCAAGTTCGGTAGAACCCTGAAGCACGCTGCTCGACAATTTCTTCGCCGTCAACGTCACCGGGGCGCCACACTGTTCTCCACGCGCATCAGGCTGCCGCCAAGTTTTATTGACAGAAGGCACACGGGCAAAAAAGAAAAAAAAAGTGGGGAGGCATAAGGGAGCTCTCCACCGAGCAACTTCCCGATTGCCCCTGGGGCAGACTGAGACGGCTCTCCCTATATGGGGAATGTGGTACGGGAAAGTGGCGTGGAAAGGGAAAGATGGTAGTGCGCAGTGAGACAGCTTTGCAAGAGAGATAGATAGAAACGAGGTTGGGGGTGAGGGAGGTGCTGCGGGAATTAGAAAAGGTAGAACCCACAACGAGGGACGTTTCGGTGCGGAAGAGCGTGTTGAGTCAGAGAGTTGTGAAACAGAACTGAAGTAGCTCACGATATGATAAAGTTATCGCTGTAAATAGGAATATGGGACAGGTGAAAAAAGGCAAGGGCACAGAACGGAAGCTGTCCGCCTCGGTGGAACAGTGGCTACGGTGCTCGGCTGCTCACCCGAAGGTCGCGGGTTCGACCCCGGCCGCGGCGGTCGCATTTCGATGGAGGCGAAATGGTAGAGGCCCGTGTACTGTGCGATGTCAGTGCACGTTAAAGAACACCAGATGGTCGAAATTTCCGGAGCCCTCCACTACGGCGTCTCTCATAATCATATCGTGGTTTTGGGACGTAAAACCCCAGATATTATTATTATATTAGAACGGAAGCTCTCAGCATTGACAAGACTCTGCGAGAAACAACGAACTGGAAAGGTGGACATGACATGTGAAGCTGAAGCACCTCTCCCCATATGGGGAAATGTAGTACGGGAAAAAGGTGTGGAAGTGGGACATGGTATCCCGCAGTGAGACAGCATCACAAGAGAGAGAGAGAAGTATAAGGTTGGGATGAGGAAGGTGTTGCGAGAAGGAGAAATGCAGAAAGGGAAAAGCCGCACCAAGGCAGCTAGCTGTCAATGTGGGGAGAGTGTTGGGAGAATGAGAGAGTTATGAAAGGTAACTCAATCAGCTCACGATATCATAAAAGTATGGTAGAAGAGGGCAATATGGGAGTGCTAAAAGAAGGGACGGGCACAGAAAGAATTCTCTCCACATTCCCTTCAAGGGAAAGAAAGAGTGTGTTGCTCTATTCGGCGACTCCCGAGTTGCCATGTACGTGACTTTCTTTAAGTAGACATGTTAGCTACCTTCTGGATTCCACGACACTGCGACGAAAGTATACAATGAGTTCACGCATCCCTTTACAGACAGTCATATACGTGGCAAGTTGGGAGTCACAAAAAGAGAGTCGAAGGACCCTTCCTTGTCTAGGGGTGTTGAGAAGAAGCTGAGGGAAAGAAGGATATGGATAGGGGGGATACAGAAGGCGAGACTGAAGCAGCTTTACACGGAGAAAGAGGAGACGATGCGGAAATAGGAGTGACGAGGGGAAAACGACAGGCACAAAGGAAAAACGACGAAGGAAGAAGCACAAAGGGAGCGAAAGGTGTGAGGGAACGAAAGAATTATGACTCGGCCCAGAGCAGGCAGCGAACATAGCGCAGGCACTCGCGCGCCACCTCGTGATGCCGGCGTGAGATGGCCGAAAGGAAATACAAGTGCCAGTCTAAAAACGAGAGGAACCGAAGAGAGTGGGAGAATTATGGAACGTAGGGAAAAGCGTTGCAAGCGCAACTCTCCCAAGTTTGCCTACAGAAGCATCCTCGCATCCTTACTTGAACCGTTCGCTATACACTCACTCAACCATGGTGACGCGAGAGCAGCGTTCAAACTGTGAGAGTGCATTAAGCGGCGTTTGCATGCACTACACCGCATGGCAACGTAGGAAAGAAAAGTAACTTATGCCTCTATCACATTATGTAAACACATACGCAGTAGTTTAAAGAGAACTGGGGGGGAGGGGAGGAGGCAGACAGCGTGCCTGGCATTCGTCCCTCAGGCTACAGAGGCGCGATGCGGCGTGACAGCTCAGTGCATCCCCTTTTGCAACGTGCACACGTGGGAGTAGAGGTTTATTGTTCTAGACATCGAGGTTCCTGTATGAGAAAACTGTATTACGTAAGAAAGAAGGTGGAAATCACGATAAGGGCGAAAAAGTTGGCAGGAGATGCGCCTTATACTGACTTTTTTTTTTCTTAACGCTATTTGCCTAGGCTTTTACCGAATGGCTGATTTCGGTCGCCAACTACTGAGATTGGTGTGGTGACGTTGGTGATTCCCGAGAAGGTCACCAATCATGGATGGCCATTTCGCGTTACATGTATTTTGAATATGAGACAGTAATCTCGAAATACCCATCCAAGATGGATTTCAGAAGCTCTTTGCTCAGATTTTCATGTTAGACATTTAATTAGTACACCGGCTGAGATACCGAATTGAAATCATAGACAATGAGGTGCCGCGCGAGATATAGCCGAGGTCGACGCTATGATCGTTTTGTGAACATCTCCGGGTTTGAGAATCGAAGTTTTATCTCGTGCAGTCGCTGGCAAAAGTCACCACGTTGAGAACGTGTCAGCGGCACTTTATTCATTGCGCGAACACTTAGCGCAGGAAATTCTGTAAAGGAAACGGATGGTTCACGGAGGCACAGATGCGGTGAATATCACTAACAAAGAAAACTCGCGCAGATTTCCTCAAAGTGTCACGAATAAAATGACATAAGGAAAACTTCAGGGCCGGTGAAAGTTCGCTTCTGTTCATTCTGCTCGATGCGCACGCTAGAGTAACTTGGTTGAGGAAAAAATTCCTCAGTGAGGAATGTCTTACAACGCTTCTCACTCACTCACCTTTCTTACTCACTCGCTAAGGCTGTCACTTCGTCCTACAAGAGAGCCACACAAGGCTCACACAGTAGCTGGTCTACAATCGAAGCCTCAGAATCCAGAATTTCGCCACCTTCTTCAGCGTCGCGGTACCACTACACCTAGGATCACCATTCCGAAATTGAAAGCGCATTCCGGTTTCCATGGCGCTCGAAATAAGCAATGTAAACGCAAGACACGCGCAGCAAAAAAGAAAGCCTCGAACAAACGCGCCAGCTGCGGGGCAAAAGGAGATCCGGGGGGTGGCGGTGGCTCGCGAACGCGCCCGATCAGATCGTTGCGCAAGTGTTGGTCGTAAACAACCACGGAGAGGGGAGATAGCGCGGGTAGCGAAGAAGAAAAAAAAAAAGCACCACTCCCCACCAGATGGGGACGGCGAGGTAAGAGCGGGGGGTGGGGGACGCCACGTGCCAGGTTGGGAGTGGGCTTCCCGAGTTCGATCGAAGAAGGAAAAAAGCGAAACAACACAACCCAGAGCGCGCCGTATCGGGCCTATATGAAACGAACGCCGGAAGGCAAGAAGCAGCACCAGAAATGTTTTTTCGAAACCTTTTGTACGATAGTTTAGTCGTCTTTCAAATGTGATTTCAATGCTTGCATTTGCAGTTCCTTCTGTTTTATTACTTTTTTATTACTTTTTTATTTGTCCATTCCTCACAAAAGCTTCGTTTCCTTTCTATCACAATTCACTTGATCTGAGCATTGTATAACATCTATAAGTTGCACTGTACCTTGCAGTTATTGCATATATTTATAGTGTCTTATTATTATTATTATTATTATTATTATTATTATTATTATTATTATTATTATTATTATTATTATTATTATTTTGATTATTATGTCTGAAATTTCCAATTATTCAATAGTATTTATGGTCATGTGCTGTTATTATGTTTGTAGCCTACATGTTTGCTTCTATGTTCTTTTTTTTTTTTGAAAAATTATTGAACTGTCCACCTGCCAGACACTCGAAAGAGAGGTGCAGTACTATAAATAAATAAATAAATAAATAAATAAATAAATAAATAAATAAATAAATAAATGAGTGAGTAAATAAACAATAAATAAATAAATAAACCTTTGTGGCCATCGCGTGAGAGGAGCGCCAACGCCACCCGGCACTGCGTACACTCTACAGCTGAGTAAAGGTCGCGTTACTGTCGAAGCGTTTCGGCAGCCCTAAATTAGGAGATGATTGGGAAAGCTTGTCATTCTCGGCGCATGGCATGCGGTGTACTTTGGGCGGCGCTGCGAAAATGTCAGACGCCTGTGCAACATTAAAAAACAAAACAAAACTGAGAGCTGAAAAAGTCCGTGTGCATCCATTTTTTAGCCTGCAATCGGCACTTGTCCAAATCCGCAGAAATGGACCTGGAAGATGAGTGCGTACACCTCTTTGCAAACATACGGCGCTGGACTGCACACGGTTACAGCGAAGATAGTGGGCTCTACCCCGCGGTCACAAGGTACACGCAGGGTGGCGCATGCGGCAATAAGCAAGCTAAATGCGACAGAAATGCAGCCCGCTCTTTTCGAACACAGTTGAGATCACTGATGTTAAGCGCAGCAGAAAAGTGCTGACGGAAATCACCCGCCACAGTTATATCGTGGTTACGGTGCTCGGCTGCTGACCCGAAATTCGCGGGTTCGGTCCCGGCTGCGGCGGGCGCATTTCGATGGAGGAGAAATACTGTAGGCCTGTGTACTGCGCGATCTCAGTGCCCGTTAAAGAACTCCACCTGGTCGAAATTTCCGGAAGCTACAGCGGCGTTCCTTATCATCATGGTTTTAGCGCGTAAAACCACCGAAACTATCATTAAAATTTACGGGTATTGTCCGCCTCCGTGTTTAACACATAACAAAGAATGGTCATAAAAAAAACGGCTTGGAAATGTTTAACGCCACACACTACATGCATGCGTCCCGGCTTTTGCCGTGTGCATGGGCGCTGTTTCATATCCGATCTGAAGTGGTACCCGTTTGACCAAGTCGTACTTTATGTTTGCCCGTGTAAAGAAACGCCCATAGTGAAGATAGCAGTATATCTGTAGTACATATACTGTCTATACGTGAGGCCCGAAAATATAGATCGGAGAGCGCGCTTGGCAGCCTGCTAGAGGGAATGGAAAGAAGTGGGCACAAAAAATAATACTAAAAAAAAGAAGAGCAGTAGAGGCGCGGCTGCACAAAGCGGGGGGCAAGGAAGGGACGCGAAGCTGCCCAGTGGGGCGGCAAAATCGATCGCTCGCTTTCGCCAGGAGGCGTCCACCCTCCCGAAAATACGTCAGACACCGCGATACAGTTACGCGGAAGCGATAAAGAACAAATATAAAGCGGGAGATATAGAGAGGGAAGAAGAGTGGTGAGAAATAAAAAAAAAACAATAACTAAAAGTAGAGTTCATACGTGGGAGTGTGCGTGCGTGCTACACACCGCTGAGGCGCGGTTCGGTTCCCTATATACCGCCCCCGTGCCCGAAATATTACGGTATAACGCTGCCGCTGCCAGGACGACGATGCATGTTGCGCCGTTTCTTTACTTTTCCTTTTTTTTTATTATTATTATTTTAGTGGAACGAAGATTGACCGCGCTATCTCGCTAACTTTGTTAGTACTAAAGGTTTCGGTGTCGTTCTTTTTTTTTTTTTTGCCCCTCGAATGCTTTAAAGTGGATGCTTTAGGCGACGCATGAACCCAAGAGAAATATGAAAATTTATGAAAAGAAATAAAGGGTATGAACCATGTACTCGAATGACTACAAAAAAGAAAAATGAAATATTCCAGAAAAACTGCCAGAAGCCAGCACGAGTGGAACACAGTTTTGCAGCGTTCTGCGGAGCAGCGCTTTGAAACCGCGCCCCACCCCTTCTATCAACGATGTGCTTGTGGAAATAATAATAATAATAATAATACGTTATTATTATTATTATTATTATTATTATTATTATTATTATTATTATTATTATTATTATTATTATTATTATTATTATTATTATTATTATTATTATTATTATTATTATTATTATTATTATTATTATTATTATTTGTCGTAACACGTCTGTTACCACAAAGCGTTGTCACTACTACAAGAGAGTGTCTATGAGGCTGCGTCATGGTATACTAATAATTGCTTGGTTATTAATCAGAAAAAAAAACGAAACTAATTTGCTTTAAAAATCCGTTGAAAGCAATGGTGACAAATGCACCCCTACTTCTTCGTGCCCGCGATTGCACCTCCTGTAAGTGTACTCCCATTGAATATGTTAATTCTGTAAAATATCTTGGCGTGTTCTTCGATAGCGACCTGTCCTGGAATGATCATTTGGCTTACATTTGTGAGGCTACGCAAAACTTTCATGGTTACTTTTCAATATCAGATCAATTGCACCCACCAATATTAAAGTCACCATCATGCTTGCTCTTGCGTACAGTGTCCTGCGATATGGCATGACATTATTTGCTTTCTGTTCTTCGCGATGGCAGTGTCGGGTTGACAATATCTTGAAAAGCACGTTGAAATCTATTGTATACAATCGTTCTTTAACAGGCAATGCAAATTTATTTTCTCTACTTCGCCTGCATTCTTTCAAAGCGTCGTTTAAGCAAACTGTTGTATCACGCCACTTCTGGAACTCTCAGTTCAAAAAAGAATACATTGCCTCTCGTATGTTAAGAAAAACTTCCCGCTTTTCCTGTACCATTCGTCAAAACACGATATGGCAAAGCTATTAGAAAGGTCTATGTCCCTACTGTTTTTAATGACCTCCCCGACAGTGCTTTTTTCTGCAACGATGAAACGCAGTCTACGAAACATCATAAAGTCACTTTAATTGCTGCACCATTTATCGCATTACTATTTTCTTTTAGTTTCTTTTATGCCGGGTATAATCTGTTTAAAGTTGCTCAATCCTTATCTTCACATTCTGCTGTTTAGGTAGTATTGCTCCCGCTAGTTTGATTCGTGTATCTTATTTTGTTTAGGCCTAAATGTAGTGTAAAAGAGTTACGTGTCTTCTTTCTCTGATTATTTTACGTGACAAGCGTTACAATATGTATGTCATCTCTCGTTTGCCGATGTTCCGGGCCTAGTCCTCCAAGCCACCGCCTGGCTTTGACAGGCCTGTTATCTGTGTGTACTACTTAAGATGACAATAAAGATATTATTATTATTATTATTATTATTATTATTATTATTATTATTATTATTATTATTATTAGAAACTGGCTCGTTCGGCTCAACTGACATTCGTCTAATGCAACACCGACTTTAACAACACTCCGTCTAGCCCTGTGTAGTTATAAGACATAGGCAACAGCGTAATGGAAAGAAATTGTTGGTTGCATGAAGGATGGCACTAATATTAATAATAATAATAATAATAATAATAATAATAATAATAATAATAATAATAATAATAAATGGTAGGTGGCTATATTGTGGCAGTTGAAGTAGCTCCACAGTGCGGTCGTCTACTCTGTGTGCCTCTATGCGTCCCCTTCAGATTTTTGCGCGGCTAACTCGCAGTATATATACAGTAAAAGCTCGTCAGTGGGATTTCACGGGACCGGCAAAACTGTCCGATTTAAACCGAATGACGCATTCTCGAAAGTATCAGGGAATACAGTATGTAAAAGTCTCTTAATTTTATGCACTTTCATTTTCTCGAGGAATACGCAAGTCAGGTAATTACTTTGAAATAAGAGCAGTGCAAATGGCACAATTTTCGTCATCTGCGGACTTCGTTTTCACGAATGTGAACCACCGTGTCTTATTCCGAAACGGGCTCGGAACCGAAACCTTTAGAGGTACCAACAACCCGCTGTGGATGGCGACCACGCCTTTCTGAGAGTCCCGCGGCCGTTGCGGCTCTGCGCGAACGCCGTTTTTAAATGCGAATGCATTTCTTAGTCGGGCTATGTCAGGCGGCGTTGTCCGCGGCGGTGTCCGCGCGCCGGCAGGTGTTATCTCTCCGCTATCACTCCCTCTCCCATAGCAACAGCTGCGGGCGCGCGCGCTTATCCTCGCCCCTAGCAACCGGAGCATGTGGTGCGAGAGAGTGTAGGAGAGGGTAGGTGCAGTGCTTCGCCGCTCCTTCTCTCGCCGTTCGCTCTCTCTCCTTCCTGCGCCCCACTCTCCCGTCCGCTCGCGCCTCACTCTCGACCGTTCGCTGGCTGGGCGCCTCTCAAGGCGATGGCAGAAGTCGGTGTCGGCGCAAGAAATGCATTCGCATTTCCTCACGATTCCCTTCGGGGAGGTGGGGGGCATTTTTTTTGCACCTTTCCTTCGCACGCTTGCAACGCTTCGCGCTCGGCGCGCTCCGAGGATTGTTCGAATTCACCGGGTTGCGGCCAAATACGACCGCAATAACGAGTGTTTGACGCCACTGAACAATGCGTATGCTGGCCGGAACCAGAGAACACGTCCATATTATCCGATTTTCCTAGTTAACGAATGTCGAAATCAACGAGCTTTCACTGCGTGTGCAAACGACAAGCGCGACAGTTTACACTGCAAGATAACGCCGTAATATAACAAGCAAATAAGTCTGCTCGCCATTTTCCGCCGCCATGTTTCAGTAGTTGGGTGCCAGTAAAGATCAAATACGCGTCTTTAGAGTGTTCGACCAGTAATATGAAAGTAAGGGGTTTTACGCAACATGACCACGATATGATAATGAGTGACACCGTAGTGAAGGGATCCGGAAATTTCGACCATCGAGTGTTCTTTAACGTGCACTTGCATCGCACAGTACACGGGCCTCTGCCATTTCACCTCCATCAAAAATGCGCGCGGCGCGCCCAGGATCGACCCACGACTATCGAGTTAGCAGCACAGCACCGCAACCGCTGCACTACCGAGGTGCACTGTTCGGTCACTTTTACGAACAATCAACGGAACCGATGGAAGCACATTCCCGATAGCGAGTTCATCAAGGGTTACGTTTCGGAAGCTACAAAGGGGTATTATGATATGCTGAAGGCTTCGGCATTATTTTGATTAATTGCTATCCCGGCCCCTATCGCCAAACATATAGCCACTTTAAGGTACATATTAACCCACATATCACAAAACGGTTATATATATTGTACAGTGGATACATATAGGACACGCTCAGGACAGATCGATGCGATCGGCGTCCTCGACAATCGACCCAGTGAAGGAGCTGCGCTAGCCTGGCCGGCCACCAGCGGTAAGTCGCGTGCGTCGCACTCGGTTGCGCT